>CM024757.1:90791508-91075103 GCA_014218235.1 Colocasia esculenta
GTGCATTCTTTAAGGCTCAGCTTCTCCAAAGATGGGTTTGCAACTAACTTAGCTCGGCTCCTATTCCGGGCTACTATTTGGTGGATTTGGAGAGAGAGATGCAGAAGGACTTTTGAAGATGTATGCACTTCAGCCATTCATACAACTCTCTCTATTATCCAAGATGTTAGAAGTTGTGTGGAAGCTTTTCCTCACACTAGTCTTCTTTCTGGTCGGTCACATCATCTCTGTAAAAGATTCAATATCAGAACTAATAATCCTATGTAGGCATCAGCTTGTGATGTCACATTGGGCTCTTTTAGGAGGTTCATGTTCCTTTGTTCTCCCTCCTTTTTGTAGGGCCGGGGTATTCCCTTGCGCTTCTATTATACATTGAATCTTTATTTTAATATATTTATTCTCTTGGTTGACCGACCAAAAAGAAGAATACCACCACAAATTTATCAAGATATGGGCGATAAATGCTATTCATCAACTGCATAAAAACTGTAGGGGCATTCGTTAGTCCAAAAGGCATAACAATGAATTCATAATGCCCCTACCTGCTTCGGAAGGCTGTCTTGTGAATGTCTTCTCCTTTGATCCTCAATTGATGATAACCGGATCTGAGATCTATTTTAGAGAAGTATCTAGCTCCAGATAATTGGTCAAACAACTCATCAATCTTTGACAGAGGGTATTTCTTCTTGATGGTTAACTGATTTAGTTGTCTGTAATCTATACATAGCCTCATCAACCCATCTTTCTTCTTGACAAAGAGGACAGGTGCACCCCATGGCGATGTGCTTGGTCGGATGAAACCCTTCTCTAACAGTTCCATCGGTTGCTCTTTTAATTGCTTCAGTTCTGCGAGGGACATTCTATATGGTGCCCTAGATACTGATGCTGCTCCAGGAACCAACTCGATGGTAAAATCGACCTCTCGCTCAGGAGGTATTCCTGGGAGGTCTTCTGGAAAAACGTCAGCGTATTCACTGACAACATGGATGTCCTCAACTTTAAATTCCTTCTTTGTGATGACAACAGCAGCAAGAAAGGCCATACAACCTTTCCTCATCATCCTTTGGCTTGTAGTGCAGAGATAAGTGACAGTCTCCTGCGGTTTTATCCCTGTGAACACTAGTTTTGGGTAATGGCTAAAGGTTACCCGACTTCTCCTGCAGTTGATACTAGCCCCATGTTCAGACAACCAGTCTGCTCCCAGTATCACATCATACCCCTCCATATCCATACATATTAAATTTGCTAGTAGGTTTTGAGTTTCAATCAACACTTGACTAGAGGGTATATGGTTTGTAAGATTGGTGCCAGGACCAATCGGGGTTGACACAACTATTCTGAATTTCATTGGGACGGGTTTCATAGGTAGGGTATCAACAAATGTTTGAGATATAAAGGAATGCATTGCTCCCGTATCAAAGAGAACATATGCGGGTCGGGAAAGAATAGTGAGTGTACCTTCCACGATACCTCCTTCTTCAGTAGCTTCCGGTTTCTGAATAGCTTGCAATCGGCCTTGCCTCTTCTGTCCATTCGGACGCTTATCCTGAGGAGTTTGTTCCTTCAATTATGGGCAGTCCAAGATCCTATGGTCACGACTACCACAGCGCAGACATCTCCCTTGTGCTCTCCAGCATTGTTCAGACCGGTGATTAGCTTTGTCATAGTGTTTGCACCTTTCTCCTGACGTCACCAATATCTATTTACCTATCTCCTTTGGCTTTTTATCAGCTGGTTCATTCACCCCGCCACTGAGGCTTTTCTTCCCAATGGTCGGCTGATACCTTCCTGTAGAAGACACTTGTTCCCTTTTCGCGGGTCTTCCCATAATTCTTTCAGCAGTCTCCATGGCATCTTCCAGTAACTGAGCCTTCTTTACCATGTTAGCATAGGTTTGAATGTCCATTGGCGCCAGTTGAGTGATGAACTGGGGCCTCAAGCCATTCAGAAAGTGTTTTGCCTTCATCCTTTCTGTCCCAATTAAGTGAACAACATATTGGGACAGACGAGAGAATTGGGCTTCATACTCAGCCACATTGAGTCCTCTCTGCTTCAAAGCCGCAAATTCGGCTGCTTTCCGTTCCTGGACCCTCTCAAAAAAGTACTTGGTGTTGAATTGCTCAATGAACTGAGCCCATGTCAGCAACAGCATAACATATCCATTTCTTCTAATGCTGATTACACTATCTTAGATGGAAGGAGATCTTGGACGGAAATATTCATCAAGCCAACGAAGGAGAGGTGTACGCTAGCAATTCTAATGAAGGGAATGCTATTCGCAAGGCTATGCAGGGTCTACATATAGGTAAGGAAAGTATTTCTATTGCCATGTATAGAGAATCGGATTGCATGCATGCAATGTATATGGAGCATGAAGGAGGTTCGAATCTGCAGCTGGCTAATAAAAAGGGAAGAAGGTTTGATGCATCTAACAAAGGTCATGCTAAGGGTAATGCCTCTAATATGGAACACACTATGGATAAGATACAGGCTCGTATCAGATCTCTCTCACAAAATTAGTATTTTTATGAAGATGGTTTCTTGGAATGTTTGGGGTCTTAATAAAGAGGGAATAGATTAAGTGTTAAAAATCTAATTTCCCATGCTAAAGTTGATGTTTTTGTGTTGCTGGAAACTCATGTTCGTGAAACTAAGATGACTACTCGTCGCCTGTTTATTTCACCTCATCTTAACATCCTGCATAATTACTCTGAGCACTTGGGAGGTAGAATTTGGGTTCTTTGGAATGGGGCTTCTGTTCAGCTAACTCAAGTCAAAGTCACCACTCAGCTTATCCATATGGATGGTGTTGACATATCTTCTGGGAAGAATTTTCATTTGACAGCAGTTTATGGATCGAATCTGTCTTACGAAAGGCAAACTGTTTGGAGGGACATTATAGACATCTCTATGCATATCTCCTTGCCTTGGCTTCTTATTGGTGATTGCAATTGCGTTCGATTTCCTGAGGAAAAAGTTGGGGGTCAGAATCTTACCACAGCTATGCTTCGAGACTTTAACACATGCGTTGATGCTTCTTCTTTGCTGGATCTGAAAACTGTGGGGAACATTTTTTCATGGTGTAATAGATCTATGGGGACCAGAAGAATTGCTTGTCGTCTTGATAGAGCCCTCATTAATCAACATTGGCTGGATTGTTATCCAGATAGTTTTGGAGCTTTTGGTGAACAAGTTCTGTCTGATCATGCTTATCTTACTATTCTAAGTGAAGCAGCTATTCCTACTGGCCCTAAACCATTCAAGTTCTTCAACATGTGGGCTAAAGGATGATGGGTTCCTCCCTACTATTCAGAAGGCTTGGAATACTCAGTTCTGGGGTACTCCTATTTATGTTCTTTGTAAGAAACTACAAACTGTCAAGGGTGCCTTAAAGGAGTGGAATAGATCTGAATTTTGAATCATTCATAGAAAGGTTTCTTATGTTGGGGATGTGCTTCGCAAGGCTCAAGAAGATTTATCTGCGGATCCTTTGAATGAGAATTGTATGGAGAAGGAGAGGCTAGCTCGTGATGACTATCTTGCTTGTCTTAGTATGGAGGGATCCTTTGCTCATCAAAGGGCTAAACAACATTGGTTAACTCAATCTGATGATAGCACTAGCTTCTTTTGCTAGTATTAAGGGGCGTAGATGGTAAACTCTATAAGAAGTTGTAAGTTGCAGGATGGTAATATCTCTAATGACATGCTGAAGGTTAAAGATCATGCTGTGGACTTCTACACTCTCTTGTTAATCAGCATTGTCATCATCATCCCCCTAGCTTCTTACCCCTGGGTGCTCTCTGAAGAGGATCACTCTACTATCATGACACCTTTACTTCTGAAGAGATCAAGGCTGCTGTGTTCAGTGCTCCGAAGAATAAATGTCCTGGACCTGATGGTTTCCCAGCTGACTTTTACCAATTATGTTGGAGCATAGTTGGTGGTGATGTCTTAGATGCAGTTCATTACTTCTTTAATGGTGGAAGGTGGTTACGTCAGGTAAATCACACTTTCATCTCTCTCATTCCTAAGACTGACTCAGCTGATTCTTTTGATCAGTTCCGGCCGATTTCTTTGTGCAATTTTCTTTATAAGATTATCTCCAAGTTGATTGCTAATCGCATGCAAGAGTTCATGCCTCACTTAATCAGCAAGCATCAATCTGCTTTTATTAAGGGAAGGAAAATTCAGGACAAATATCTTCTTGCTAATGACCTTGTAGGGAATTCATTCAGCACCGTGGCAATCTTCTTTGTCTGAAGTGGATCTTCGGAAGGCCTTTGATTTTTTTTTTGGTAGGTAACTTAAATTATATGCATCAACAATAATGTACAAGGTGCCGTATCTACACATTCTGTAGAATATGGCGAAATGTTCCAAGGTGTTTCTAGGAGAGTGCACCTTTCCTCAAAGAGGATTGGTGTTCTCACTCCACCAGAATCCGCCTTGGATGAATACAAGAAAAACTAAACTCATGACTACACAAGCCGTAGCCTATGATATTATTCATTTGAACATAGTCATACTCCTTGACAGCACCTGGTAAGCAGCAACAACGTCGATCTGAAAGAGAAAGAGACAAAAGATCGAAGCTTGGAGATAATGTTAGTGTTAAAACATTAGCAAATGTAAACATGAAGATGCCCGAAAGAAAAGAACACCAATTAACATAATGGTAACTGTCTAAATGTTGTGGTGAAATTAAATCTTGTGAGGACCCCTCTCTCTTATAGTGAGACCAGAGTTTGATAAGTGATGTTCAACAAAGGCTTCTAGAGTCCGAAAGGATGTCAATGAGAACAACAACCTTATCTCTTGTCTTCCCTTCAAAAATCCTTAAGCACCTTTCTCTCCAAATCCACCATATAGTACATCTCAAAGCAATCTTCATTAACCTTGTGAGAGATTTTTGTGTGGAAAGCTTTGCACTAAGGTCTGCATTTCAGCATGAATACTAGGATGAGTGAGGTGTTATGCTGAAATCAAATCTCTTAAGAATTTCTTCCAAATCCATGAGAATAGGAGCACTCAAAGTAAAGATGATCAATAGATTCATTACTACAAAGCACAAGATGCACATATTTGCAAGAGAATGACCTTTTCTTTGCAGATTGTAACAGTAGGTAATTTATTCAGAATAGCCTGCCAGGTACAGAGAGAGTGCTTGGGAGAGGAAGGCCGGTCCCAGACCCAACTATAGTGCGGCCAGTCAGGTAAATGGCTTCGGATTTGATTCCAAGCAGAAGTAGCACTGAATTTCCCCCTGTCATGAATCCACTTTATCTCATCAACCCCGCTATTGTGAATAGAATAGTAGTAATTTCCGGCCAAAGACTGATCATATCTGAGGAAGTAGGAGGAGGGAGGCTCCAATGTCTATTTTGAATAAACTCTGAGACAGTAACATTTTTTGGAGCTCCAAGATCCGGCGGACTCTATCCCCATAGATTGATAGATGCTTTTGCCATGAAGCCAAGGGTCATACCACAAGCTAGTAGTACATTGGAGATGTTAAGAGATATGGTTGCTGATCCAATCCCTGCTTTAAGAATCCCCTTCCAAGCAGCCGAATGATAGACTTTAGATTTAGCAAGCCAGATGTTGTCTTTCCTCAGATACTTGCTATAGATCCATTTAATCCAAAGGCTCTCTGAATTATTCAAAATATCCCAAACCTGCTTCACCCTACAAGCTTTATTCCAATCTTGAAGTCTTCTCACATTTAACCCTCCTTCCTCTTTGAGTACAAATGGTTCCACTTCACCATGTGCATAGCTTTCCCGTCACCATGACCATTCCAAAAGAAATTGCAGAGAAGTTTATCGATCTCATGAATCAACCCCGAAGGAAGAAGAAAAGCATTAGACTAATACATAGCATAGGAATGCAAGACCGATCTAATGAGCTGAAGTCTGCCAGCCTTAGACAAGAATCTTGTTTTCCAAGCCTTCATCTGATTTAATTTCTCAATGATAGGTTGACAATGACTTTTCTTGATACCCAGTGAGACAAGAGGCAGCCCCAGATAAGGACAGGGAAAGGATCCTCCTCATCAACATGCAGACACTCAGTAATTCTTTGCTTATTCTTTATGGCAGCACCCACATAAACTTTGCTCTTATTGGAAGTCCTTTGATTCAGTTCATCCTGGTTTCATTTTTTTCATGCTCAGGAGCATGGGATTCCCAAGGATGTGGTTGATTGGATTGATATTCTCATAAACTCTCCAACCTTTTCCATTCTTCTCAATGGCAGTCCTAATGGCTTTTTTAGTTCATCTAATGGCATTAGGCAAGGAGACCCTTTATCGCCATATTTATTTTGCATTGCCATGGAGGGGCTCTCTATCATGATTGAGCAGAAAGTGGATGAGGGGAGTTTACAGGTTCCTTCCTTTGGTACTGTGAAGGTCTCTCATTTGATGTTTGCTGATGATCTTCTCATTTTCATGAAGCCGAATATTAACTCTGCTCGGTGCATTTCATCTATTTTAAACTCTTTCTATGGTTGCTCGGGGTTGCAATTAAATGTTGCTAAAAGTAAAGTCTTTGTTGGTGAGAGGGTCCAACACAAAGGTCCGCTTCTTCAAGCTTTGCATGTCCAGGAAGGGAAGCTGCCTTCTACCTATCTGGGGCTGACCTCGTACAACTCTAGATTGTCAAATTCTCATTGCAATCCTATCCTTCAGAAAATAAAGGGTCGCATTGCTTCATGGAGGACGAGGTTCTAGCCAAGGCAGGTAGACTGAGCTTATTAATTCTGTGCTGAATCCTATGCTATACTGGGCGGTTGCTTTATATTGCCTAAGAGGTTGATTAGTGAGGTGAATAGACTGTTGAGGAATTTCTTTTGGCATGCTTCCGGGGACTATAAACCTTTTCATCTCATCAAATGGGACTGGCTATGTCGTCCTAAAGATGAAGGAGGGCTGGGTATTAGAAGCATCCAGGATTGGAACTTTTCTGCCATCTCTATGCAGCTCTGGAGAATTGTTTCCAATCAAGATAATCTTTGGACTTCTTGGGCGAAAAGCAAATATCTCACCAAAGAATCTATATGGAATGTTTGCAGCCACTCATATCACTCTATGGCTTGGAAGAGTATTTTACATGTCAGAGATTGGATGCGGCCTCATGTTATGTCAAGGTTGGTAATGGTGAGTCGATCAGACTTGGGCGGATCCTGGATTGATGGACAATCCATTCCGGGAGGTGATTACATCAGATATTTACTTGGGCTTTCTACTATGCCACGTTAGTACCTTCATTCAAAATGGGAGATGGTGCCTTCCTACCCCACTTCTATTGACATGATGGACCTTTGACCTAAGATTCTAAGCCCATCGGACTCCACTGGTTCTTCATCACTTCTGAGAAGGGCAGGATGATAGGGGTGAGCGAACTAGCTCAGTAGGATTTACATCTCAATATTGTGCGGTCACTAATATACATGATTAACATTTTAAAATAGGCAGATATGCACATGAATATGATGGACAATGTATGCAATATAACAGATGAATAGCAGAATAGAACGGATATCATATCAGATCAAAATGTCGAGTGCATATACAATGGACAGATATTTCAAGAGTCGAATCATATCAAAAGAGATTGGCCATATTCAGACAGATATCATGCGTTCACATGATCAGACGTATCAAATGAAATCATATCATATCAGATCAAAGCAGACTCATCATATCATACAAAGCACATTAACAAACTCTGGCTTATTTGTTTGTGCTATGCCAAGCACCGAAGTCCATCCTCCCGCGGGTTAATAAGTACGTGGGGTGCTCCTCCCCAGGACGGGACCAGGCTCCTTTTTTTTTGCACAGGCATTGGATCAATTTGGACTGGAGGTCCCCCGTTGTGCCGAACAAACAGAGTCATATTATGGTCATAGAGTTTCAATAACAAGCCGTGTAGTAAAAGGAACATGATCATTCATAGAGTCAAGGTATGACAAATAGCTCAAGAGAACAAAAGGCAGTATAATGACATATCATGTTCATAATCCATTAATGTCTTGACATGAGGATGTTTCTAAAGACAGATCGTATGCGGAACATGTGCTCTCAATTCCCCAAGGTGGGGTGTGCTATTCGTACAAGGTGTAGTGATGAGTCACGGATCTTTCCTAGCATGTATGCATTTGACAAATAATTAATTGAACACTGGAAACATAAAACCATTGAAACTCATGTGCAAATCATGATATTAACTCCACCAACAAGTCCATACTAACATGTATTCACCCATTTATATCATATTCTTATCTTATCAATGACAAAAGTAAGATCACAAGATAATCCAATGAATATAAGGAACAATCACAATTACACATTAGAATCATATTCATATCATTACTATTTTCAATGGGTTGATTATTTTAGGTCCTGCATACTATATAACATGCACATGCTAGTAGACATCATGAAAATGATCAGACCAAAAAATATGAAAATTTTTGTAAGGGTAGTGTCGACACACCCCTTACTGGTGTCGACACCATGCTTCAAACATAAAGAAAAATAATGCAAAACTGGTCAAGTAGTGTCGACACTAGATCAGGTAGTGTCGACACAGTGCTTCAAACAAAGGCACAAAAAGGTCAAGTAGTGTCGACACTAGATCAGGTAGTCGACACTAGAGATAGCTCCTAGAAAATCTTCTGGCCAATCTGGGACAGTGTGTCGACACTAGCTCAAGTAGTGTCGACACTAGAGGCCTTCCCATAACACCTTTTGGGCTATTATGGGACAGTGTGTCGACACTAGCTCAAGTAGTGTCGAGACTAGAGGCCCTCCCAGAACAAAACCCATAGGTCAAGTGTAACTCGAAAACACATCTCATGCAGCGGTTTACTTACCCCGCATATAACTCTCTAACAAATGACATTTAGATAAAACGTTCAACACGAAAGATGATGAAGACAACTAGTAGAAGAACTTTGATGTTGGGGGTTTGATCTAATTCGGTCTTGAATCCTAAGAAAACATATGAAGAACATAAAGCTAAGTGCAGCCCAAAATCGCAGTATCATGCAGCGCCATGCCTATAACTCTCTAAGGAAAGGCTTTTGGACAAAACGTCCAACATAAAAGATGATCGTGACTACAGTAGAAGAACTTTTATGAGGAGTTTAGTCTAATTCGGTGTCAAATCGCGGTGCATAATAAGATGAACGAGGAAAAGCCCTAACTGTGCGAGACTTCGGGAAAACTACGAAATGCACAATGTATACTCCATGAAAACTAGCCAAATCAAGTGCAATGAACCTAGACTCAAAGAACTACATGATGGTGATGGTTCTTTAATCTTGGCCCGAGAACACCTACTTTGGACGCTAAGAAACTCTCTGCAGATTTCTGGGTGAGCAGAGCGAGGTTGAGGAAGACCACGATTTTCCCCAGCCGTTCTCCACTTCCCCAGCGCTCCAAATTGCTACTCTCGACCCCAACTTGTTGCTAAACCTTCCCCAAGAGTTTAGGGACGGTTCTTATAGTTTTAGGGTGTAGAGGAGTTCTAATGGGACTAGGAAAGGGGCTGCGAGTTCTGTTTCCCACTTTCCACAAAATCTGGGATTCTCTCGCCCAAAAGAGGTAGCAAAGGTTAGAAAACACCTCTTAGAGTTGGGTCCGGTTTTGACTCCTTACATGACTACTACCTAATTTTAACCCAACTTGCCCTCTCTAATTATGGCATAATTACATACATGAATTTCGGTAATTTCCTGTCCAGTTTATTATATCCTTGGGCCAAATATGCTCCATTGGCCCAATCTTGTTAATGGGTCATTAATACATGGTGTTGGAAGTCTCTCTAATATGTTTATTTAATTATCCCCCTTTATTTCCAAAATTTTTAAATCACTAAATTTCGGGGTATTACATTCCTACTCTGGAACCTTCCACTTTTGGAGGAAAGACCATTCGCTCCCTATAGTCCACAACTAGTTGGAGTCCTCCAATCAAAACTACTAATCTTGTGCAGTGCAATCAAGGTAGGTCCCACAAGGGCCTAGCTATGAAGGAAAGCTTCCCATCCAGTAGAGCAGTTGGCGGAAACTCCACTTCTCTTGTTTTGGAAACTTCTTCTCACGGAGGTAAGCCTAGCACTCCTCCATCTTCTCAACCGCAGCAAGCTTTTCCATTGGAAACAAGTACCCTTTTCACCAAAGCTAATTCAAAATTCAAAAGACTATTAGCTATGGATGAAATGGATGGAATGAGATTCAAAGGTCATAAAGGAAAGGATAAGGATAAAGGAGGGAAAAGACATGAGAAAATTAAAAATAGAATCCATTCCTGGAAATCTCGTCTCCTTTCTAAGGCTGGTAGACTTCAGTTAATCAACTCAGTGCTGCAAACATTTGCTTTTTATTGGTTTAATGCTTTTTTGCTTCCTACTAGCATTTTCAATGAAGTTGATAGTATTCTGAGCAAATTTTTCTGGAGCGGAACTTGTGCTGAAACTTCTTTACATATGGTGAAATGACTTCTATCTGCAAGCCTAAGAGGAAGGAGAGCTTAATTTGAGAAATTTGCATGAATGGAACAAAGCTTGTATGATTAAGCATCTCTGGATTTGCTGAAAGGAAAACTCTCTTTGGAGCAAGTGGGTCAATCAGAAGTATTTCAACAAAACCTCAATTGGAACATTGATAAAGGATCATCACTCCACTGCAATAAAAGGTATTCTTAAAGGTAGAAGATGGCCAGTCAACCATATTTCTTACAATATCAGTTGGAAATGACATCAACATGTGGTTGATCTTGGATTAATGGCAAGCATTTTTCAACTTTATGGGGAGAGGGTTAGACAAGACTGGGGGCTGCTAAGGATACCAATGTCTCTCAGTTCATTAACAATGGGGTTGGGATCTTCCAATTGCAATCTCACCTGAAATGTTTACTTTATGGCCTCAGATTGAAGCTTATCCTTAACGAATGATGACAATGAGATTAAATGGAATCAGACCAAGGGAAATTTTCTATTATTCTGTTTTGAACATCTTAGAATCAAAGGCAGCAACTGGGAAATTTATCTAGATGGATCTGGATCGTCCTAATTGAAGTATCAAAATGAATGTGTGGAAAAGATCTAGAAGGGGGGGATGAATAGATCTTAGCCACTTTTGCGGAAGCTTAAGTAATTTGAAAACTATTTAGAATCAGAGGCAATGTTATCAGTGAAAAACTACAGATTGATTAGATTTGAGTGAGTTGAAAAACTTAGATGTGAAGCAAGTTGATTAAGTGAATTAAAAACGGATCCTATGCAAGCATCTAGCGGATGAATCAATCAACCACAGAAGACAAATGCACAAGGATTTTTAGGTGGTTCGGAAATCACCCAAGTGATTCCTACATCCACCCCTCACAACCGTGAGGCTTCACTAACACAACTGGGCTACACACCCAAAGGAGCCTAACAACTCCAACACTTCAGAGAATACAACTCACACGACTCTAGAGCAAGACTACTCTAGAAAACACTGAGCAAGACTGCTCAAACCAACCTTGAGCTTGACAACTCAAACTGAGCTCGACGGCTCACAACAACCTGAGCACAATGCTCAACAATTGAGCACAAGGCTCACACTAACTTTCTAGACACCAACTTAAGACTAAGATCCTCTAGCAACAGATCTAGTCGAAAATTGAGAACTCTAAAGAGAGTTATGCAGAAGCACTTGCATAATCTCAAAAGATATCTCAGAAGAACAGAAGAAAAGATAAATTGTATTGAAAGGCTTCGTTCTTCAGTGTACTCCCTTGTAGAAGCTTGAATTGGGAAGAAGAAACTGTGAAGCTTGAAGTCCAAGTCGATGCTCTGCAATCTGAGAAGTTGGATCTTCCTCGAATTCTTCACCAAAGAAGTCTTCTACAGGATCTGCCTCCTTGGAATGCTTAGAGGAGTCTTCAGGAATCAAATTCCAATTCCCACACCATGAATTGGTGGAAATTGGTCTTCTGGAAGCACTTGGAGAGCAGAGGAAGGAGACACGAGCTCTTTTTGGCTGCCAGGAGCTTTTTTGGAGGCTCTAAGAGAGTTGGGTCCCTTCTCTGATGTGAAGGCTGGCCGAAAGACCTTTTATATCCTTAGGATTCAAAGATACCCTTTTGGGGACAAGGGTACGCGTTCCTAGGAAGATTCTGATCACCCTAGAAGGACACGTGGCAGCCATCAACTTTAGGATGAAAAGTTTCCTAGTGTGTCGACCTGCCTGGTGGTAGTGTCGACACACTGTCCAGAATATGTAAAAAGCTGTTCTGGGAAGAAGGTCCCGTGTCGACCTACTCTAGGAGTGTGTCAACCTGCTGTCCCAAATCTGCAAACTGGCTATTCTGGGAACGGGATCTAGTGTCGACCTGCTCTGAGAGTGTGTCGACCTGGGTAGGCTTGATTTCTGAAAAACTGCCACTCGTGTCGACACACTCTTGACATGTGTCGACACAGTCTCAACATTTTTACACATTTTGCCTTTGAATCTGTGTTGATGTGTCGACACCATTGATGGGTGTGTCGACACATCTTTGCATAAAAATGTTTGTACCTGAAAAAATAAAACATATATCATTAGTTGTTTTTTATGACCATAAATGATAAATGTGGTTTGAAAAATACTTTTTGAACATGAATTTCAGGTATGATGTTTTTGACATGTTCAATTAAATTGCTTTAAGAACACCTCTTGTCATCATCAAAATAGGAGGGAAATGATATGAATTTGCATTCAACCCAACAATCTCCCCCTTTTGATGATGGCAACATTAAATCCATATTTCAATGTGGTTCGATGAAGTGTGATTTTAAGCAATTTTTGATTGTTTAAATTTTTGTTTTCCTTTTTGTTCATACTTGTCAAGGACCATTTGATATTGTTCAGTAACAATTGATGATGTGTTTGTGAGATACAGTGTTACTTAAAATTAGAAATTTTGTGCATACAAGTCAAACAATTGGACAAGTATTCAAACACAAAGACAAAGATTTGCATTCACAATCACAATACTTTGCATTGAAGCCAACAACCATTTCATTTCATTCAAAAGATCATTACATCAAAATATTACATTCAAGTCATTCATTCTCTCCCCCTTTGCCATTATCAAAACAAATGTACATTAGGTAGAAGATGAGGAGGAGAAGGAATTGGAGCAAGAAGAATCTCAATGTCTGACAATCTTTTGTCCATTGACTTCATGCTTGACTTTATGTGTTCATGGATAGTTGTCAGCCTAGTGTGAAGATAATGCTCCATTCTATCAGAATGCTCTATCAAGGTGCTTTGAGTTCTTTTCAATTCATCTGAAACAGGTGAGAGCTTGATGAAGATCCATCTGACCAACCAGGCCTTGAAATAATCTTTACTTCCTTGTGCAAGGTTGAGATCTCTTTACCAATGTGTTCATTGAAGTTTTTCATGCTTTCCAAATCATCAGCTAGATGAGCAAGCTGAGAAAGAGTCTCTGTAGTGTTGAAGACATCTGCTTGGGAATTTGCCAAAATCCCTGAAGTACAACTTCTAGCTTTGTTGGTGCTCTTTCAGCTCAAGATAGGAATCTCCCAGAGTGCCTATAAGTCTGTAAATCTCTGAGCTGCATAATCTGAGGCTTCCTTCTGCTCAATGAATTTAGCTATCATGAGTTCTCTAGTCTTTGAACTCTCAACTCAAATTTGTCTGACATTGATTGAATAGAGGAGTTCAATGTATCAAATTTGGCATTGAGGAAAGAGAACAATTCTGGTGGAATTGAGGACCCACCAGAAGAAGTAGATGATTGGAATGTAGAGGAGAAGTGTGGAGGTTGAAAAGTATGTGGCATGGAAGAGGAAGGATCAGCTTGAGGTGGAATAGGGTTTCAAGCTGAATGCCACCTTCAGGAGTGATATGAGGCTGGTCCTCATCCATAAGGCTGATCCTCTGGCAGTTGAACTTGGTCCTCTTGAACTTGAGGCTGGCCCTCATGATGTTGAAGCTGACCCTCCTGATCTTGGTTTCCTTGAGCTGGAGGCTGTTCCTCTTGTGCTTGGGGCTGATCCCCTTCAACCTGAGGCTGGTCCTCCTGAGCTTGAGGGCCTCAACCACAATTGGGCCTCTTCTAATTTGATTTCCCTCCAATCTAAATCCCATAAACTTCTGGATATTCTTAAAAGTGTAGATGTTTGACTTGGGAATAGATTGGGATTTCTCATTTCCAATGGGCACACCAAGTGCTGGAACACTGAGGTCAGATGTGCTCCATAAGGAAGAGATCTCTTTAGGTCTGTTCTTGTAGTTTCAGAGATGATTTGATAGAGAATCACATGAAGGTTGATCTTGATGTCTTTGACCATGCAATAGAGGATGAACCTCTGGATGTCTGTCAATCTATCCCTTCCACCACCTTGAGGGGTAATTATGGTGGTCAAAATGTGGTGGATGACCCTTAACACAGGTGGAAATGTATGGCATTGAACCTGGTTACATAGGTCTGTTTGGGATCTGATGCATCTGCAGGAAGGCCAGTCAAGATGGAATAGGCTTCATGTAATCAAATTCAAACTCATGGTAGTCAGCCCCCTCATCTGGCACTTTGAAAATGGAGGCAGCTACTGCAGTTGGCATGTCTATGGCTATTCCCTTGACTTTGGATTCAAATCCTTCTTCTGTGCAGGTGAGGTTCTTGTAGAATTCTCTAACTAATCTTGGATAGCAGACTTGAAATTCAGAAATAAAGGGTATCCAAGATTGAAAGGAAAAATAGGTTTGAATTCAGGAAGAGAGTTGCTAGGGGATGTCTGAAAGGTCTAGAATTCTAGGCTTCAAAATCAACTTGGCTGCACTTACTGATTCTGAGGGAATATCCTCTTGAGACTCAGAAGATAAAGAGGAAGATGATTCCTCAAGATGTCAGAGGAATCACCCGAATCTTGGTCTAGGGTTTGAAACATTACTACCTCTGCCTGAAGTGGAGGTCCTACCTCTCTTGGAAGCTCTCTGAGGTGCAGAAGAAGATCCTGTTGCTCGGCAGGATCGTTTCTCCTCTTTGTTCTTCTTTCCAATTGTTCACTGGAACCTCTGCCGGAACGGGCCTGGAAGATGCCCTTGATCTGGCGCCACGCCGGGGACCCAATTTCCGGACCATGGTGCTAGGTTTGGAGTGGATTCGGAGAGGAGATGGAAGAGTGGAGAGATGATGAAGGATTGATGTGATTTAGATAGAAAAGGGTGGAGTTCTTGCCGAAACGGTGAGAAATTGGCCATCGGGTCGACCTGATGCCAAAAGGGGTGTAGTGGTATACTGCCCGCAGGAACAACAAGGGTTAAGGTGAACCCGAAAGGTTTGAAAAGGTCTGGCAAGAAGGCAGTGTCGACACATGAGGAAGGGTGTGTCGACCTGACCGAAAGTTGTCGACACGGAGAGAGAGTTGTGTCGACACGGCCTTTGAGAAACTTTGAATCTTGAGAGGAAAATTTTGAGAAATTTGGGACATCTTTATAATGATAAATAATGAGAGGAATTATCATTTCAAGGATTTTTAAGAGGCTTAAAAATTCATTTGTTATATTTGCAAAAATTATCACAGTTCAAGTTTTTCAAACAATTTCCAACAGGATATTAGCATTCCAAGACTTGAATCAACAAAATGAAAAATTGAGGGATATAATATATCTAACAATCAACTATAAACTATCATTTTTCTCAACTTTAAAGAATAAAGATGTCTTCTAGACCAAATGCAATTGTGTTGAAAGTAAAACACAATCTTAAAGAACAACTTAATGAGGAATGAAGATGATTCTTTCTAGACAAATCTCCAATATGCTTACATTTTTGTTCTTTTAACAAACTATCAAATGATATAAATCTCTTTCACTCAAGTACTAGTGCTTTTTACACACCATAGTCCTGGATACTTAAGATTTAGTCATTGTCAAGTCTCAAAGGGGTAATGATGACCTTTTGACATGAAAATATACGTTTTGTAGACGTCAATATTTCCAGTTACTCAGTCATCATCAAAAGCATAGCACTTTTTTCTTAGATTGAATTTATTTTCAATTTTGATCCCCTTTGAACAGAGTTAGCAATAGTGCCTCATGACATACATGGCACTTCATTCATTGTGAAGGTGTGTAGTTTCTCAGCACAGATGCCATTGCTCTATTGGATTTTACAAGATTTTTGAGAGTTTGTGAGATAGAATTCAAATACATATCCAATCATCAGTTGCAAACAAGGAATGTTTTAAGTTCAAAGCACAAGTGATGTTTAGTCTAGGAAGAGATTTGAATTTCTGTGGATGAGAGACATAGTTGAAAGTTGATTAGTAAAAATATAATAATCACTCAAGGTTTATTTTGTGACTCTAGACTTTAGAGTGAGGACATCATGCAAGGAATTGATGAAATGCAAGAAGGGTTTTGAAGTTTGCAAAAGATGACTTGTGAATTTTCTAGCTCCCCCTGAGATGATGATTTCAACCATTTTCATCAAAATAAGGATATGCAATTTTGAAATCATAAAGAAATTTTCTTCTTGGACAACAAGAACTTCTCCTCAACAATTGCATATTCATTTCTTGGTACTTGGCGGAGACAGATACTCTCGCATAGTGAAAGTGTCCAGACAAGCATAACATGTCCTTCTCCAAGTCACCATTTGATATACAAGAGATTTCAATACAATAAGAGTTGAGAATTCATTATCAAAAAGAAATGGAAGTGAAAACTAGCAAGTTTTGAAATCAGAAAGAGTATTCTCTTTGAACAATAAAAGCTCCCCCTCAACTATTGCATATCAACTTCTTAGTACTTGGCGGAGACATATACTCTCGCATAGTGAAAGTGTCCAGACAAGCATAACTGTCCTTCTCCAAGTCACTATTTGATATACCAAGAAGTTTCAACACAATCAGAAGTGGAGAATTTATTGTAAAAGAAAGAATTAGAATTGAAAGTGAGAGAGATATGAACAATGTGAATGAAGGAAGCAAAGAGCTATGAGATGCAACGAACTCCCCTTAGACAATGCATAACACTCAACCCAAACCTAGAGAGAAATCAAGAAGATGGACATTTGCAAAGACCAGTTCTCTCCTTCAAGATGAAAATCTATTTTCAGGAAGGGTTTTGTGAATATGTTTGCAATTTGTTTTTCAGTTTCAATAAAATGGAGTTCAAAAGATTTCTTTGCAACCTCATCTCTCAAGAAATGATGCCTAATTTCAATGTGTTTTGTTCTGGAGTGCTGAATGGGGTTTAGACAAATTTATGGCACTAGTATATCACATAGGATGGGTACACACCCTAAATCTTGGTTGTAATCAAGAAGTTGATGTTTCACCAGAGAATTGAGTTCACATCTACCTGCAGCAACATACTCAGCCTCTGCGGTGACAGAGCAACTGAATGTTGCTTCTTAGAAGCCCAAGAGATAAGGCACCCACCTAGAAATAAACACAAGCCACTAGTGCTTTTTCTATCTAACTTACACCCAGCATAATGAGCATCACAATAGGCAAACAATTCTAACTTGCAACCAGCAGGATACCAAATTCTTAAGTCACATGTTCCAACAAGATATTTAACAATTCTTTTCACAGCAAGCATATGACTTTCTTTAGGATTAGATTGGAATCTAGCACATAAGCACACACAGAACTGAATGTCAGATCTAGAAGTAGTAATAGAGCAGAGAGCCAATCATACCCTTGTAGGTCTTTGGATCTACTGACTTACCAGATGGGTCTTCTTCTAGCTTAGCATTTATTGCAATGGGTGTGGAGTGTTAAGGTTCTGAAAGTCAAACCTTTCAGTAGCTCCTTGACATATTTGGTTGACTGATGAAGATTCCTTCAGTTGTTTGGTTCACCTGCAATCCCAAAAAGAATGTTAAATCTCCCATTAAGCTCATTTCAAATTCATTCTTCATTTGATTTGAAAATTCAGTGCAAAGGCCTTTATAGTTGATCCAAATATTATGTCATCAACATAAATTTGGACAACAATTATTTGATTTTTTACTGTTTTTGTGAACAATGTTTGATCAACAACCTCTAGAATACTTTTTCAAGTAAAAAGGAACTAAACGATCATACCAAGCTCTTGGAGCTTGTTTAAGACCATAGAGTGCCTTATTAAGCGTGAAAACATGGTTAGGATATTTTTCATTTCAAATCCAGGAGGTTGTTCACAAAAACATTTTCCTTTATATACATTTAGAAATGCACTTTTGACATCCATTTGAAAGACTTTGAATTTCATGCAGGATGCAAAAGCAAGGAAAATTCTCACAGCTTCTAGTCTAGCTACAGGGGCATAAGATTCTTCAAAGTCAATTCCAAATTCTTGGTTATACCCCTTTGCAACTAGCCTAGCTTTGTTTCTTATTACTTGACAGCTTCATTCAATTATTTCTAAAAACCCATCTAGTGCCAATCACTGTTTGGTCAAGGTCTAGGCACTAATTCCCACACTTGATTCTTTTCAAATTGATGAAGTTCATCATGCATAGCATAATCTAATCAGAACTGGATAAGGCTTCATCAATGACTTGGGTTCAATTTGGAAATTAGAGCTAGTGAGTCTTCTTCAATGTTTTGCAAGAAGGATGATCTGGTCCTAACTCTATCATTTAAGTTGCCAACTACACTTCTAAGGGTGATCTCTTAGAAAACGAGGTTCAGAAATTACCTGTTGAGAAGTGCCCACTTCTGGAGCAATATTACCTGAACCACTTGAAGATGGTGAGTTGTTGTTCAGGTTCTCTCAATGTTGTTAATCTCCTCAACGGTGGTGAAGAAACCACAATGAGGTCATCCTCTTCATTGTCTTGTTTTTCCTGCAAGATTTAGAATCATTAGTGGAAAGGAAATTTTCATCAAAAATAACATGTGGTGATTCTTCAACAGTTTTGGTTTTTAATATGTACACTTTGAAAGCCCTTGACACTTCAGAATAGCCGAGGAAGAAGCTTCCTGACTCTTAGCATCAAACTTGACAAGGTTTTCTTTGTGTTATTGTGTACAAAACACTTGCACCAAAAGTTTGAAATAAGAGACAGTTGGCTTTTGTTTTCAACATTCATAGGGGGTTTTTGATCTTTGGTCGAACCAAAGCTCTGTTAGGATGTGATTGGCTGTGTAACAGCTTCAGCCAGAAGGATTTGGGCAGATACTCCCTAAGAGCATGGATCTAGCCATTTCCACAAGAGTTCTATTCTTTCCACAACTCCATTTATTCTGGAGTTCTAGGTGAAGAAAACTTGTGAAAGATTTGAAATTCAGCACATAGATCAGAAAAGGATGTGTTATCAAATTCACCTCCATGATCAGTTAAAATGTTTTTAATTTTAAATGGATAAGTTGTTAAGATAGTGGTACAGAATTCCTGAATTCAAGGCATGCATCACTTTGTGGGATAGAAAAATAACCCAGGTAAATCTAGTAAAGTCATAAATGATTACAACCAATATCTCTTGCCACTAAGCTTGAAACTCTTGTTGGCCCAAGAGGTCCATGTGAAGGAGTTCTAGTGGCTTAGATGTGAGTACTTCATTGAAGGATTTAAGGATTTCCTAGTTTGTTTTCTTTAGCACAGATCCACAAATTTGACTTCAACACTAGAAAAAGATTCAGGAAGACCTTAACCAGATTCAATCTTAAAACTTATTCAAAGTTCTGAAACTTGCATGGCCAAGTCCTTTTGTGCTAAGTCCATGCAATCATATTTATTTGCTACAAAAAAGATTTTCAGAAAAGTTTTTATTTAGATGATCATGTAAACATGTTTTCTCTTTTTCCAAAGAATTGATTTTATCAGTTGATGAATCAATATCTTGTAAATCAGATTCAAACACAACTTGGACTTTGCCACATAGTTGGCTGATACTGAGCAATTATAATCAAGTCCATCAATTGATGAACAGTCCATCCCCATGTACTTTTCATTTAATTACTGCCTATTTGGTGATAAACAAAACACTGTCAAAAGTTTTTCTAAACCTCGTTTATCTAGCCATAAGCACAGGAATTACCCAAAGAAAGTCAGCATTTGTGGTAAGTCTTCCATACATCTTTTTTTAGAAGAGCCATAATAATTCTTCATTAACTATAACGATTTCTTCACTAGAACAACGATTTACTTGAAAGATTGAATAACCTTGCTGTGTCAAACAAGTGATATTATAACGACTCTATAAGTTATCGTAACGACTTCTTCAGAAGTTATAAACGACTTGTCTCATTATAACGACTCTATAAGTGTTCATAACGATCTTCAGAAGTTTTATAACGACTTGCTCATTATAACGACTCTATAAGTTATCGTAACGACTTCTTCAGGAGTTATAACGACTGCTCATTATAACGACTCTATAAGTTATCGTAACGATTTCTTCAGAAGTTATAACGACTTGCTCATTATAACGACTCTATAAGTTATCGTAACGACTTCTTCAGGAGTTATAACGACTTGCTCATTATAACGACTCTATAAGTTATCGTAACGAGTTCTTCAGAAGTTATAACGACTTGCTCATAAACGACTCTATAAGTTATCGTAACGACTTCTTCAAAAGTATAAAGACTTGCTCGTCTAACGATCCTGTAAGTCATCATAACGATTCTTAGAGAGGTTTAACGACTTGTAGTCATATCGATTCCGTAAGTCATCGTAACGATTCTTAGAAAGCTACAACGACTTGCCATGTTTCATAACGATTTCGTTTATCATCTGTTATAGAACGACTTGATTGTGGTAACGATTCATAAGTTATCATAATGACTTCTTATCAGTCTACAACAACTTGATAATAACGATTCTATCAGATTTTCACAAGACTGCATAAGTCATGTTCCATTAATTAAATGCTTTTCCTTGATTTAAGCTACGTTGAATAGTCAAAGTCGCATCTCGTCTGTTGACGCCATGCATTAATAAAGACTGAACGTATCTCTGCATGGAATAGAACATATCTTCCATTCTCGTGTATTCTCTGCATGCATCTTTTAGAACGATAAAGTGTTACTACTATATTGTGTCTATCTGCTCTGACGTTGGAGTGACATCTGGAGATAGTATAGCTGTCTACCATAAAGCTCAACCTTGCAGAACCTAAGGATTAATATCCTACAACACTGGACACAGAAAGAACTACAAGCAAACTCAGAAGATCTTATCACTTTGCATTGTTCCAAAGAACAAAAGACTGCTGACAGGAAGCTTCTCAAATCCTTCAGTCTACGTACACCAAAGCCGTGAGGCAACGGTCATCTCCTGTCCTTATTGCAAATGGAGATACAAATACAAGATGAAGCTCTGAAGACATCAGAAGAGAATTGATTTTCTGATTCAAGGGCGGCTAGATCTCTGCAGCTTTCATGTCTTCGAAAGTTCTCTAGAGCCAAAAATTCACTATTTTCATCTTCGCTCTTAGCTCCCTGTGCTGTGTGAAGAAAACAAAAGGAAGAGCTAGTTTAGTTCTGAGAGAGTGCACTCTGTTAGATCTTCGACTCTCAGGCTTGTAGCTTCAGATGAGTTTTTGTAAAATCTTGATCTAGGGGCTATCATTTCTTTCAAGAATTTCCTGTGTTATTCCCTTCGTGTGGAAGGAAGACTGGTGGTTCCAGGGTGGGGTGTTCCCTTAGGGGTGAAGGAAGACCAGCTGAGCTGGGTAGTTGTTGTTTGTCCATAGGGGGACTGTACCTATAGTGAAATCTTGAGGGTTGCTCAGGGACTGGACGTAGGACTCCTAAGGAGAGAAGATCCGAACCAGGATAAATTTCTGTGCTGTGTGATGTCTTCTTTGTGGATTGAGGTTTACTAAAACCATTACTAATCCTTTAAAGAACTTTTATGTTTGTTTGAGTTTCAGATTTATCAGCTAGGATTATTTTAAAGACCCATGCACCCCCCCTGGGGTAGCCACCGGGCAACACAACTAACAAAACATTATCTACTGAGTTTGAAGAAGTTTGACCAACCTTACCAGATCCAATGATCTTTCCTTTATTTTTACCTCCAAAGGTGACTGACCCTCCCTCCTTTTCAATCAGACAGGAAAATTGGCTCTATCTCCAGTCATGTGTCGTGAACACCCACTATCAAGAAACCAAACATTGGTGTTGGGTGCACGACCTTCCTGCACAAAGATCAATTGAGAGAAGATTTTGGTACCCAACAAAGTTGGGACCATCAGTATGATTGAGCACAGATATCAAATCCTTTCTCACCAAATATGATTTGTTTTTTACTTTTGTTTTGGTACTTGGTGTTTTCAGCCTTTTTCTGTTTGTTCTTTCTTTTAGGAATGAAAGCACCAAGATCTTTGTTTTTGGAGGAGGGGAGTTTTTCATTTGAAAATTGAGTTCAGAGGAGGAGGTGGAATCCATGGATTGTTTGATACATCAGAAATTTGGATAAGGGTATTGAGGATAATACCAACAGGGATTTTCATACCATTGGTTCAAGGATTAGTCCAATTTTCTGAAGGGGTGTCTTGGAGGTCCAAGGTTTTTCATGGATATTTCTTTTTTTTCCCTTTTTTCTTATTTTTCAGATTTTTATTGAATTTTTGTTGAGTGTTTATGGTTTTGGTGTTGAGCAGGTCGACCTCTCTGTACTGGTGTCGACACAACAGCCACAGAAGTCTTCTCTTGTGGACTAGTGTCGACCTGTCAGGGGACTGTGTTCGACCTGATAGTCTTCTTTTGTTTTGGGTTTTTATTTTTTTTAGTTTTGTTTGGGGTTTTGTTGATGTGTGTTGTTGGATTTCAGTGTTTTCCAGATTAGGACCCTGACAAATTTAATCAATGGTGCTTTCCCTTTTTTCACCAGATTTATCTTTTATTGGTTTCTTTTTGTTGAATCCTAATCCATGAGATGTGGTTGTCATGGTGGTTCCTAGCAATGCTCTAAGTTATCTTACCTTTTGTGAAGGTTTGGATAACTTCATCCCTTCTTTTAGCTGGTTTTTAAGAGTTTCATTTTCTTCAATTTTCTGTTGTTTTTCTTGTTTTCAATTTCCAGCTTTTTAGTTAAGTTTTTGAATTCTTGGGAGGCCTTTGAGAGGCAAGTTTTAGTTCATCAATTAGGTTTAGGAGATTCTCTTTTCTTCAAGCAAGTCTGTTACTTCAGATTCCAGTTCACAGATTCTATTGTTTGAAGATTGGTTATGGTAAAGATTTTCAATTTTCTTTTGATGTGGTTTCTTTTCTCATTTCAGAATATCTTTCAACTAATTCTGCATACACATCCTGCCAATCTTCAACACTATAGTCTTCAAAGGAAGTATTTACCTTTCCATCTGTGCTGTTGGCCATGAAGCAAACCTCTCACTTTCAGAGCTTGAGTTTTCTTCTCTTCTTCTTCCTCACTTGTGTCTTCGTCAGACCAAGTGGCACTATGGCCTTTGGCTTCTTGTACCTCTGAAATTCTTGTGCTTTTCCTCTTGTTCTCAGGACACTCTCCTTCATGTGTCCTGGCTTGTTGCACCTGTAATAGATAAATTTTCATCAGGTTTATGATTCTTATTGAAATTGGAAGAGGAAGTGTTCTTCTTACCTGAAGGAAATTTTTTTCCAGTCATTTTCCTTTCCTATGTTTCAAAAATTTTCTGAATTGTCTGGTCATGAGGGCAATCTCATCTTCATTCGACTCAGATTCTTCAGAACTTGTCTTATCCTGATTTTATCTTGTGCTTGAAGAGGCTTTGAGTGCCATAGGCTTGGTCTTAATGATGTGTTCTTCATTTCCTTTTAAGTTTATTCATATGTCATTAAAGATCCAATCAATTCATCCAAAGAAATTTTGGACAAATCTTTGAATCTTCAATAACAGTGGCCTTGTATGCCAAAGTGAAGAAAGTGAACGCAAAATTTTCTTACCAAGTCTGCATCAGTATACTCCTTACCCAAAGCCTTGAGTCCATTGACTATCACCATGAATCTGGCAAACATTTCAGAAATAGAATCATTAGATTCATCATAAAGAGTTCATATTCTGAAACTAAAATGTTTGCCTTGGTCTCCTTGACCTGAGATGTTCCCTCATAGAGTAATTCGAGTTTCCCCATCTCTTTGCAGATTGCGCATAGAGATTCTCAAATACTCCTTGGATGGACAGCACACTGAATCATGTTCATGGCACTATAATTCAGTGTAGCTTCCTTATCTGTTCCCTGTCCAGGTATCTTCTTCTCCTGGTTTCATAGGGACCCACCTCTACAACTTCCAGATCTCATAGTTCTGGGCCCTTAGAAACACTTGCATTCTATTCTTCCAATAAGAATAGTCCAAACCATTAAGAATGGTGGCCTATTTATGGAATGGCCCTCAGCTATGAAACCCTTGAGTCCATGACACTTAAGTAAATGCACAGAGAAAGAGTTAAACAAGCAAGCAAACAAACAAGCAAACAATCAAACACTCAATACTCAGAAACAAAAACTGCTCAGTTCAAATTAGATCGATGTAACCCGCTCTGATACCAATTGAAGGATCGAAATGAATGTGTGGAAAAGATCTAGAAGGGGGGATGAATAGATCTTAGCCTCTTTTGCGGAAGCTAAGTATTTGAAAACTATTTAGAATCAGAGGCAATGTTATCAGTGAAAAACTACAGATCTGATTAGATTTGAGTGAGTTGAAAAGCTTAGATGTGAAGCAAGTTGATTAAGTGAATTAAAAACGGATCCTATGCAAGCATCTAGCGGATGAATCAATCAAACGCAGAAGACAAATGCACAAGGTTTTTTAGGTGGTTCGGAAATCACCCAAGTGATTCCTACATCCACCCCTCACAACCCGTGAGGCTTCACTAACACAACTGGGCTACACACCCAAAGGAGCCTAACAACTCCAACACTTCAGAGCATCAAACTCAACACGACCTCTAGAGCAAGACTACTCTAGAAACACTGAGCAAGACTGCTCAAAACAACCTTGAGCTTGACAACTCAAACTGAGCTCGACGGCTCACAACAACCTGAGCACAATGCTCACACAATTTGAGCACAAGGCTCACACTAAAACTTGCTAGACACCAACTTAAGACTAAGATCCTCTAGCAACAGTCTAGTCGAAAATTGAGAACTCTAAAGAGAGTTATGCAGAAGCACTTGCATAATCTCAAAAGATATCTCAGAAGAACAGAAGAAAAAGATAAATTGTATTGAAAGGCTTCGTTCTTCAGTGTACTCCCTTGTAGAAGCTTGAATTGGGAAGAAACTTGTGAAGCTTGAAGTCCAAGTCGATGCTCTGCAATGAGAAGTGGATCTTCCTCGAATTCTTCACCAAAGAAGTCTTCTACAGGATCTGCCTCCTTGGAATGCTTCAGAGGAGTCTTCAGGAATCAAATTCCAATTCCCACACCTGAATTGGTGGAAATTGGTCTTCTGGAAGCACTTGGAGAGCAGAGGAAGGAGACACGAGCTCTTTTTGGTAGCCAGGAGCTTTTTTGGAGGCTCTAAGAGAGTTGGGTCCCTTCTCTGATGTGAAGGCTGGCCGAATATACCTTTTATATCCTTAGGATTCCAAAGATACCCTTTGGGGGTACAAGGGCGGCGTTCCTAGAAAGATTCTGATCGCCCTAGAAGGACACGTGGCAGCCATCAACTTTAGGATGAAAAGTTTCGTAGGTGTTGACCTGCCCTGGTGGTAGTGTCGACACACTGTCCAGAATATGTAAAAGTTGTTCTGGGAAGAAGGTCCCGTGTCGACCTGCTCTGGAGTGTGTCGACCTGCTGTCCCAAATCTGCAAACTGGCTGTTCTGGGAACGGGATCTAGTGTCGACCTGCTCTGAGAGTGTGTCGACCTGGGTAGGCTTGATTTCTGAAAAATTGCCACTCGTGTCGACACACTCTTGACATGTCGACACAGTCTCAACATTTTTACACATTTTGCGTGAATCTGTGTTGATGTGTCGACACCATTGATGGGTGTGTCGACACATCTTTTGCATAAAAATGTTTGTACCTGAAAAATAAACACATATATCATTAGTTGTTTTATTATGACCATAAATGATAAATGTGGTTTGAAAAATACTTTTTGAACATGAATTTCAGGTATGATGTTTTTGACATGTTTCAATTAAATTGCTTTAAGAACACCTCTTGTCATCATCAAAATAGGAGGGAAATGATATGAATTTGCATTCAACCCAACACTATTGTTCAAAAACATGCTCTTTGCACTTGGTAAGCTCTTCAAAATAAGCTCCCTACCATAGACAATTTGCAGCGTAAAGGTTTTGTTCTTGCTAATAGATGTGTGCTTTGCTTAAATAACATTGAAACTGCTCAACACTTATTCTTTGCCTGCCCTACACCAGTTGGATTTGGAAGAGATTTTGAATAGATATGATCTCCACAGAAATCCTCATGTGAATCTTCAGCATGAAATCCAGGATCTGAATCAGAATTTTCAGAAATGTGGCATCTGAAAAGTTTAATTAAAGTCAACTTGAGGTTACTATTTGGGGATTTGGAGAGAATGATGCACTAGAATTTTGAAAATCAGAGCAAAAAACAAGGTTCATATTCTCATTGATATCCTTAATGACTCAATAAGTTGCTGGAGGTAGGTTGAAAATCAACAGTCTCAATAGGCAGGAGAAAAGGGTTCTAACTAGATTTACTTTTCCATATGCTAGATTAGTATCATTTTCCAATTAACTCTTTTTTTCAGTATACATGAGTCGTTTAACTTTTATTCTCCTAGTATTCTATTTCTTGGTCTTGTTATCTTTTGAGCTTTCAGGTTCTACGTGGATCAAGCCATAATTTGGGGGAAGTGCAGTCATAAGGGGCGGCTGAAAGTCTTCTACATGCTTTCCTACATCTACAACATCCACTTTCCTCTTTCTTGATCTTTACCATAGTCCACGGTTTGTGTGGTCATGATAGTTAATTTCTGCTTTCTTGGAGCTGTGGACGGTGGAGTGAGAACATTCCTTCTCTCTGAGAAGGGGTGCACTCTCCTGGCCCACTCTAGGAGATTTTTCCTTATGTCACAGTTTCTGTGACAAAGGCTTTTGTACATTCCACCTCATTAATCCAATTATTTACTTATAAAAAAAAGAGACAAGTCAAAGCAGAAGGATGTTCCATATAAGTCATTGCGGTACTTTCTGATCACACCAAGATTGCAGCGGTTGTTCATGTCCCCAAAGACAGCTGGATATATGAATGGCATGCGGAAAGAGTCCATCGTGATGATGGTGAAATCAGTCATCCTGCCGATGGTGAAGCATGGGCTCATTTAGTCGTACTCCTTACTTCTCAAGGGATCCACGCAACGTGCGGCTGGGTTTATGCACAGACGGTTTCAATCTATTTGGAGGCTTGGGGGCATCTTACTCATGTTGGCCAGTATTCCTAACACCATACAACCTTCCGCCAGGCATGTGCATGAAGCGTGAGAATCTGTTCATTTCATTGCTGATTCTAGGTCCAAAAATTCTAGGAAAAAATATAGACATATATCTCAGACCGTTGATTGATGAGCTGAAATTGTTATGGTCAGATGGGGTTCTCTCTTATGATGCATCCAGAAAACAGAATTTCAATTTGAAGGCTGCATTAATGTGGACAATAAGTGACTTTCCAACGTATGACATGTTATCTGGCTGGAGCACACATGTGAGGTTGGAATGTCCTTATTGCATGGAGGATTCTAAATCATTCGTTTGAAATCTGGGGGAAAATCATGTTGGTTCGATTGTCATCATCGGTTTCTATCAAGTGACCATCCTTTCCGAAAGCAAAAGGATTTTTTATGAAAAATATAATTGTGATAGATGAGGTAGATATGGAACGGGTATCTGGTGGAGACATGGCGAGGCGGGTCCAAAACTTACCGACTATATCACAACTGGCTGGTAGTACCCGAAAAATCCCCAGCTTTGGGAAGGATCACAATTGCAAAGCATCTTTTGGGAATTGCCTTATGGTCAACACTTTTGATATGACATAACCTAGACGTCATGCATAAGAGAGAAAAGTTTTGATAATGTGTTCAACATAGTTATGGACGTCAAAGGCAAAACAAAGGATAACGTCAGGCACGAATGGATTTGAAAGTACTTTGTAGACATCTAGAACTAGAGCTGCAGCATGTTAGTGGAAAAGTGGTGCAACCTAAAGCTTCATATGTGCTTGGGGCCAGACAGATTAAGGAAGTGTTGCAATGGTTGAACAATTGAGATTTCCGGATGGATATGTCTCGAATATTGCCGTTGTATAAATGTCAACGAGGGGAAAATATATGGAATGAAGAGTCATGACTGCCATGTTTTCATGCAAAGATGATACCAATTGCTTTTCATGAGTTGTTGCCGAAGCAAATATGAGGAGCAATGACTGAGCTGAGTCAATTCTTTAGGATTTTATCTGCATTAGAACTCAGACTTCATGACTTGCAAAATATGGAGCAAAATATAATACAAATAGTCTGCAAATTAGAGAAGATATTTCCTCCAGCATTCTTTGATTCAATGGAGCACCTGATCATCCATTTGCCATATGAGGCTAGGGTCAAAGGACCAGTACAATTTCGATGGATGTCTCAATTTATTCACATTACGGTGATCTTTTATATTTCATATGTATTCATTTGAATTATTGTCGTAGGTGCATGCACGATCTCAAGATGATAGTCTGCAACAAAGCACAAGTTGAGGGCTCCAATACCCAGGCGTACCTTATGAAGAGATATCGAACTTTTGTTCGATGTACTTTGACACGGAAATAAGAATCCGACGCACTCAACCTCCACGTAATGATGATGGTGGAGATTCTAATGCGTCTGACCGACTCTCTGTATTCAAGTGTCCCAGATGAGCATTCAGATATTTTTCTACTCGCACACTCGAAGACAGAGAGTTGGTAGCTGCGGAGATCTATCATGAATTGCGCAGAACTAGACCCCTACATTGAGTAAGCTCTCAACACTAATGATGTACATCATTTGTGAGCAATACTGCAGAACTTAGAGGTTGTGTGACATTTACATTGCAGAGGAGTTGACTCAGTCATACTGCAACAGAATCCACGTCTGACTGATGTGTAGGTTGAAAAGGAACGGGAGAAGTCTTTTCTACTTGGTTAAGATCTCGAGTAAGTGTCTAAATATTTGAAGCATAAGTGTTATGCTCTTATGCATACTAGTTGTTGTAATTTGTCATTGTCTGTCCCTTTTTTTAATAATAGGTTGAACAAGATTTATTACTGATTCAAGAGTACAAGAGATCAGTTATGGGCCCTCGAAGATTGTACGTGTCTATCCAGGCTACATTGTGAATGGATACCGATTTCACATGAGAGATTATGGACGGAATAAGTCTACGATGAACATCGGTGTATGTGTGAAGGGAAGTGCCTACAATGAAAATGAAATAGACTATTATGGCATTCTCGAAGAAGTCATTGAACTGTAATTTTTTTTTCGATAAGTAAATAATTGGATAAAGGGGTGAAATGTACAAAGCCTTTGTCACACAAACCGTGACATAAGGAAAAATCTCCTAGAGTGGGCCAGGAGAGTGCACCCCTCTCAAAAGAGAAGGAATGTCTCAGTCCACCGTCCACCGCTCCAAGAAAGCAGAAAATAACTATCATGACCACATGACAGAATTAGGTTTGACATGGGAGCTCCTAAGGACTTAGCAGTTTCTTCCTTCATTCAAAATCATCAATGGAGACTTCCTAACCCAATCTCTGCTGATATGTTTAATCTTTGGCCCCTAATTACAGCTATCCCAATTGTGGAAAATAAGATTGATAGAATTAGATGGATTGATGACAATGGAAAATTTAGTGCTACTTTTTTTTTTGGTAAGTAATACCGAGTTTTGTATAAATGGTGAAAATGATGGAGTAATTACAATGATTTGTCCATGCTATCACAGATCGATAGCTATAGAAAACAAGAGCATACCAGCGGCAGCCCAAAACATCTGAGGATCATAATATTTGGATATTGAAGTTCCTAAGAATTCTGGTAGATCTATGAGTGGAGTGATTCGCCTTGATATGAGACTCAGTGATATTGCGAACATCGGATAAGATGGAGAAAAGGACCTGCAAGGTAGTACATTGTTGTGATTGAAATATCCGCATGCATCTCTCTTTCCATATCCACCACAAAGCAACTCTGAAAGTAACAAAAGCAACAATTCTCCCTTCATCACGAATTTTGAACTTCCTTATCAGACTCTCACACTCAGCTATAGTAGAATTTTTTAGCATGCAATGGATATCCAACCTATGCAGGAGTTGTTTCCAAATCAAGGAGCTGTAAGTGCACTTGAAGAAAAGGTGATTTATATCCTCTTCGGGATGCTGACATAAAACACATATATTAGGACCTTGCAAACCACGCCTTTGAAGAGTATCAAAAGTTGGTATCCCCTTCATCAAAATCTGCCAGGTGTGGAGGGAATACTTCTGGTTCGTAGGTCGCTGCCAGACAATAGAAAACCAAGGTACCTTGGGGTATATGGTTCTCTTTACGTCGTAGATGATCTTGTTGCTGATTTTACCATTATTATGCTTCCACATTATGGCATCACCTTCATTTGCAGAAATAGGAATGGTATAGATTCTGGGCCAAATGTCAAACATCTCAGGAGAAGTGGGTTGTGGGAGACACCATCTCCCATTCTGGATAATGGAACTGACTGAAGTAGATAAGGGCAGACCAAGTAATCTCCTAATATAATGTCCGCCAAGGGAATGGATGGATTCTCCATGAATCCATGGGTCCTGCCATAAGTTGATAGTGATTCCATTGCCAACTTTATAGTTCACATGTGGCCTAATCCAGTCCCACACTTGAAGCATATCCTTCCAAGCTTGAGAATGATAAGTATGTGCTTGCACCTCCCAAATCGATGTCCTCTTGAGATATCTATTCGTCACCCATTGGTTCCATAATTAATCATGATGATTAAGAAGTGTGACGACCTAACTAGCAAACTGGCCCAACAACCATGCTAGGTGGTAGACTTCCCAGGAAGGTCACCCATCGTGGGACTACTCCCAACTGAGCACGCTTAACTTCAGAGTTCTTTTCCTACTCGAGCTCTGAAAATGACTAGTCCGAGTTGTTGGTAGTCTACTGATTCAGTCCATTTAACATATTCTTATATGGGTGTCACAATCTACCCCTCTTATATAAGTGACGTCCTCGTCGCTGCTCACATATAGCACACAATCAAACCCCAGGCAGGCAAGATTCTAGAGGTGGCCCCCACAGGCTCAAGAGGTGGCTCCCACTATGTAGCACTTTGTGCCATTATGGCTTCAAGAGGTGGCTCCCATAGCGTAGCACTTTACCCTGTGTGGCACTTAGTTCCTGCACTTCCGGTTGGGTAAGGCTCTGATACCATTTGTGACGACCCAACCAGCAAACTGGCCCAACAACCATGCTAGTTGGTAGACTTCCCAGGAAGGTCATCCATCCTGGGACTACTCCCAACTGAGCACGCTTAACTTCAGAGTTCTTTTCCTACTCGAGCTCTGAAAATGACTAGTCCGAGTTGTTGGTAGTCTACTGATTTAGTCCATTTAACATATTCTTATATGGGGTGTTACAAGAAGTCTCCAGAATTGCATGGCAATAGTAGCAGAATTCTAGTCAACCAGCCGCCTTATCCCCAGACCTCCTTCCTCTTTTGGTCTACAAACATGTTCCCACTTGACAAGATGGAACAACTTATAATCTCCTGTGGAATGCCAAAAGAAGTTTCTTAGAAGCCTCTCCACATCCCCAATCAAACCTTTAGGAAGAATGTATGAGACCACCCAGTACAGCGAGTAAGAATTAAGAACAGATCGAATCAACTCCACCCTGCCAGCTCTAGAGAGTAAGCGAGTTTTCCATGATGCTATTCTTTTAGTGATTTTTTAGAGGATTGGAGCACAATGATTGGTGGTCAGCTTGGTAGAAAATAATGGAAGCCCCAAATAAGTGGACGGCAAAAAACCCTCGTGGACTTTCAATGCATCCAGAAGAGGTTTCTTAGCACTCACTTTCTCACCAATGAAGACTTTGCTCTTATCAGTATTCAATACAGTCCTGAATAGCTATAGAAGTCTTCAAGAGTCTTGGAAATGCACCTCGCAGTAGAGATGTTAGGTTTCATAAAAAGAAGGAGATCATCAGCAAAAAACCAAATGTGACAATTTTGGTTCAAAACCCGGAACATGCAACAAATCCTTATCTGATTTTCTGCTCAATCATGATAGATAGACCTTCCATAGCAACACAAAAGAGATAGGGAGATAGTGGATCTCCTGTCGAATACCATAGCTGAGTGGAAGAAACCTGCCGGACTCCCGTTAAGAAGTACAGAAAAGAAGCTGAATTGGTAAACATCTATCCATTCAACCCCTGCTCTGGAAATCACATCTTCTTAGAATAAGCAAAATGAAGTTGCGATTAATAGTGTCAAAGCCTTTCTCAAATCAACCTTCATGCATAATAAGTTGCTCCTATGCTTGGAATGAATGTCTCTCACAAGATCATTTCCAGGGGATGCTATCCTGGATTCTTCGTCCCTTAATAAAGGCTGACGATTCTGTGTCTATCATCCTCAGTAGAACAGAAAGAGCATGGATATCAGGAGTTTCATATCTTGCTGTTGGTTCAAAAGATTAGAGTAAAATTGAAGAGCATGTTTTCTTTGATCTTGGGCACATCAGCAGTAATTGTCCCATCAGGCAACTTACATATTCGGATAGTATTCATCATTCTCCTTCCTTAATACTAGCATAGAAGAATCTAGTATTATCATCGGTTGTGTTAACCCAATGTTGCTTTGCACGTTGCTTGGCATACGATGTTTCCATGCATAAGGATTTGAAGATATTCTTCACGAGCTTGTTTTTCCTTGTGAACATATTCTTCATTCATAGGAATTAGCATCTAAGTTATGTTGAGCTATATGAAGAGCTTTAGCTGCATTGTCGACCTTATGATTGATTTCTCCAAATTCCACCCAGTTCCATACCTTCAGCGCTGCCTTAACTGCATGAAGCTTTTGGCAGAGGACAAAGAGTGGCGTTCCATGCATTTGACATTGCCAAGCTTTCTCCACAGTAGGAAGGAAACTGTCATTCTACGCCCACATAGAAAAATATTTAAATGGTTTGGGCTCTCCCGCAATAGTCTCTTCAGTGAAAATGGTAAGTTGAGCATGGTCCGAGTGCAATTTATCTCCATAGGCAACATAACTACCAGGGAAATTATCCAGCCATTGTTGATTGATCAGAGCTCGATCAAGTCTGCATGCAATTCTTCTAGCTCCTACTGAGCGATTACTCCATGACATGGTGCTTCCGATACACTTCAGGTCCAGTAATGAGGATTGATCAATACAGTCGTTAAAGTCCCTTAGAAGAGAAGGAGTTAGCCTCCTGCCACCACTCTTCTCTTCAGGAAATCTAACACTATTGTAATCACCAACAAGAATCCATGGCCCTGAAGTAGTAGTAGAAATAGCGAAAATGTCCTGCCAAAGCATTCTCCTTTCATGATTAAGATTTGACCCATACACGGCAGAAAGATGGAAAAATTGACCAGTTAAATTATCCGTGCAATCAAGATGAATAATCTGTGTTGTAACCTTTACACACTTCATTTGAACAGCAACTCCATTCCATAAAACCCAAATTCTGCCTCCAAAGTGCTCATTGTAATTATGAATAATGTTAAGATGAGGTGCAATACTAAGTCTTCTACTAACCAACTTATTCATTTTAACTTTTGTTTCCAAGGAGAACGATAATGTGCGCATTAGAGCTGCAGATGGAGTGCTTCACACTCATTCTATTAATAGCTTTATTGAGTCCCCGAACATTCCAAGATATGATCTTCATAATTAAGTTTGAGATAAAGATCTAATTCTAGCTTGTAGCTTATCCATTGTATCGCTCATAGATGTACCTGATGTTGTTGCATGGATATGAATGTTGTCATGACGTACATGTGAGATAGAAGGTGGCTGTCCATCGTTACACTGTCCCTCTTTTGACAATCCTCCTAGTATAGATAGAGTAGCACCCGCATGATCAGATTCAGAGTCTAAATTCAAATTCTGCAATGCAGCAAATCTGTTGGCCGATTTCCTTCCATTAGATAATTTTCCATGCTCAGCTTGGACATTCCTAGTTTTCTCCATTTTCCTTCCCGGAGTCGCTTTAGTGTATCTTATGAAATCGTTCTCATATGATTCCATAGGCATCGACCTATCCATATTATGATTATCCACAATATTCCCTCCTCCATAGGAAGATTCCATTTCCTTTCTAATGGATTGCACCCGTACTGCAGCCATATTCTCCTTCATGCATGTAAGACCTTCCTTTGTATGAGAATTTGCCAACTTTTCAATAGTGGTAGAATTACCTTCTTTCCCTTGCATTCACTTCCCAGTATGATAGTGGATTCCACCTTCCCAAGATCTTCTTTCCTTTGTTGCAGACAATTAGCAGGAACAGAATTCAAATAGATACCTCAATTGAAGGAATCTGCATGGCTCCACATCCGCTGCTATGTTCATCATTTGATTAAGTTTGAGATAAAGATCTAATTCTAGCTTGTAGCTTATCCATTGTATCGCTCATAGATGTACATGATGTGTTGCATGGATATGAATGTTGTCATGAGTACATGTGAGATAGAAGGTGGTGTCCATCGTGACACTGTCCCTCTTTGACAATCCTCTATAGTATAGATAGAGTAGCACCGCATGATCAGATTCAGAGTCTAAATTCAAATTCTGCAATGCAGCAAATCTGTTGGCCGATTTCCTTCCATTAGATAATTTTCCATGCTCAGCTTGGACATTCCTAGTTTCTCCATTTTCCTTCCCGGAGTGGCTTTAGTGTATCTTATGAAATCGTTCTCATATGATCCATAGGCATCGACCTATCCCTATTATGATTATCCACAAAATTCCCTCCTCCATAGGAAGATTCCATTTCCTTTCTAATGGATTGCACCCGTACTGCAGCCATATTCTCCTTCATGCATGTAAGACCTTCCTTTGTATGAGAATTTGCAACTTTTCAATAGTGGTAGAATTACCTTCTTTCCCTTGCATGCACTTCCCGTATGATAGTGGATTCACCTTCCCAAGATCTTCTTTCCTTTGTTGCAGACAATTAGCAGGAATAGAATTCAAAATTAGATACCTCAATTGAAGGAATCTGCATGGCTCCACATCCGCTGCTATGTTCATCATTTGTCAATGGACTACTATCTGTTGCTATGGTTCCTCATAATAGAGAAGATGTTGTATCATCTAAGTTAGCTATGGATTTATCTTTGATCCGCCACACTCTATTCTGAATTTTAGCTTCCGGCTTACATTCTCCCTTCCCATGGCCATATGATTTGCATTCTGTGCAAAGAGTTGGTTTCCATTCGTACTCAACTGAGATAGTATCAAAGCTTCCATCTTCATTCATGACGTCAACTTCAGAGGGGAATGTAGTGTCTGCATCAACAAGAACACAAACTCTGGCGAAATGAAGCCTCTTCCTACTGGAAGTGAGAGAGTCCATGTGAATTGGTCTCCCCAAGAGGCTACCAAGTTTGCTGAGTCCTTTGCCCGTCCACCATCGTAGAGGCAACCTCGAGAATTTAATCCATATGGGCAAGGTACATAGTGATTCCTTCTCCATTTGCAACTCCGGAGTCCATCGCCGGAGAACCAAAGGATGGCCACGAATGCTCCAGAACCCATCAAGAACTCTCTGAAGATCCTCCTCCTGATTGAACACGACAAGGAAGAATCCACCCTCCCTCATAAGAAGCTCCATATCTCCTTTCGGTTGCCAAACATTAACTATGAAAGCTTTGAGAGCATTGTAGAGTGGGCGCAATCTGATGCAATAGCCCATGACAGCATATCGCCAAGACTCCTGAAGCTCTCTAGCATCCTTGCCATCAAATACTGCAAACTTCTTATCATGGAGATGGACCGGTTCTATGAACTCAAGAGCTGCTCCATTCACATGAACTCCTTCTTTCATGGATGCACCAAAAAGAGAGGACCAAGGCTTACAAACCTGAGAAACTTTGGAGCCGGATCTCCTAGTCGCTCGAGCAGATCGATCCATCCCCCGTCCTCTGGATGTATTTCCTTCACCTGCATGAGATGCGACTGCAGAGGAAGAACACATCCTTGATTCACTTTCAGACTCCTTGGTCCCAATTATCACAGAAAGCTTGTCCATGGAACAAGCGAAGGCTGAGGAAGGATAGGTGGACCCCAGTTGAAGGAGTTCCAACCAGTGGTAGCCCTCAAAAGCAAGGCCTCCCCCCTGGGGAAGAGCTTTCAAGGACAAGGGATCCGTCCTCAGTGCAGGAGAGAGCCTCACCCTCCGCCAGAAATTTAGTGCTACTTCTGCTTGGAATCAAATAAGGAATGTGGGAAGGAAATGGGAGTTCCATGGACAAGCTTGCTGCGTTGATTGAGAGAAAGGAGTCTGAAGGTGAATCAAGGATGGGTTCTTCCTCTGCAGACGTTGCATCTCATGCAAGTGAAGATAATCCATCCAGAGGACAAGGGATGGATCGATCTGCTCAAGCAAATAGGAGATCTGGCTCCAAAGTTTCTCAGGTTCGTAAGCCTTGGTCCTCTCTTTTTGGTGCAACCAGGAAAGAAGGTGTTCATGTGAATGGAGCAGCTCTTGAGTTCATAGAACCGGTCCTTCTCGATGATAAGAAGTATGCAGTGTTTGATGGAGAGGATGCTAGAGAGCTTTAGGAATCCTGGCGATATGCCCTCATGGGCTATTGCATTGGATTACGTCCTCTTTACAATGCTCTCAAAGCTTTCATAGTTAATGTATGGCAGCCGAAAGGTGATATGGAGCTTCTTATGAGGGAGGGTGGTTTCTTTCTTGTCGTCTTCAATCAGGAGGAGGATCTCTAGAGAGTTCTTGATGGGTTTTGGAGCATACGTGGACACCCTTCGGTTCTCCGGCGATGGACTCCGGAGTTGCAAATAGAGAAAGAATCGCTATGTAGCTTGCCCATATGGATTAAATTTCCGGGGTTGCCTCTTCGATGGTGGACGGGTAAGGGACTCAGAAAGCTTGGTAGCCTCTTGGGGAGACCTGTCCATATGGACTCTCTCACTTCCAGTAGGAAGAGGCTTCATTTCGCTAGAGTCTGTGTTCTTGTTGATGCTGATGCTACCTTCCCTTCTGAAGTTGATGTCATGTATGAAGATGGAAGCATTGATACTATCTCGGTTGAGTACGAATGGAAGCCAATTCTTTGGACAGAATGCAAATCATATGGCCATGGGAAGGGAGAATGCAAACCGGAAACTAAAAACCAGAGAAGAGTGTGGCGGATCAAAGCAAAATCTACAGCAAGCTTGGATGCTTCTCATTTACGAGAAAACACAACAACATATATTATTCCATTGAGAAATGATGAAATTAGCAGCAAAAGTGGAGCCATGCACATTCCTCCGATTGTGGTTTCTAATTTGAATTCTAGTCCTGCTAATACTTCACAACAAAGGAAAGAAGATATTGGGAAGGTGGCATGCTCTCTTATACAGGAAACTAACATGCAAGGGAAAGAAAGTAATTCTACCACTATTGAAAAGATGGCAACTTCTCATACACAGGAAGGTCTTATGAGCAGGAAGGAGAATATGGTTGTTCGGGTGCAATCCATTAAAAAGGAAATGGAATCTTCCTATGGAGGAAGGAATATTGTGGATATTCATAATATGGACAGGTCGTTGCATATGGAAGCAGATGAGAATGACTTCATTACATACTCTAAAGCTACCTCGGGAAGGAGAGTGGAGAAAGCTAGGAATGTCCAACCTGCACATGGAAACTTACCTAATGGAAGGAAATCGGCCAACAGATTTGTTGCACTTCAGAATTTGAATTTTGAAGCTGAATTCTGATTTGGGTGCTACTCTATCCATACTTGGAAAATTGGCAAAAGATGGACAGGGTGGCGATGGACAGCCAACTCCTACCTCACCTGCACGTTATGACACCATGCATACCCATGCAACAACGTCAGGTACATCTATGAGCAATACCATGGATAAGCTACAAGCTAGAATCAGATCTTTATCTCAAAGTTAATTATGAAGATCATATCATGGAACGTTCGTGGTCTCAATAAAGTTGTGAATAGAATGAGTGTGAAACACTCCATCCTCAGCTAAATGCGCACATTATTGTCCTCCTTGAAACTAAAGTTAAAATGGATAAGATGGTTAGTAGAAGACTATGTATTGCTCTCATTCAACATGATACATAATTATAGTGAGCACTCTGCAGGCCGAATTTGGGTTTTATGGAATGGAACTGCTATTCAAATCAAGTGTGTGTAAGTTACAGCACAGATTATTCATCTTGATTGCATGGATAACTCAATGGTCAACTTTTTCATCTATCTGTTGTGTATGGGTCAAATCTTAATCATGAAAGGAGAGTGCTTTGGTAGGATATCTTAGCTATTCTACTATTACAACGGGGCCATGGATTCTTTTGGTGATTACAATAGTGTTAGATTCCGGAAGAAAAGAGTGGTGGCAGGAGGCTAAACTCCTTTTTTTAGGGACTTGAACGACTGTATTGATCAATCATCTTGGTGGATCTGAAGTGTATCGGAAGCACCATGCCATGGAGTAATCGTTCTGTTGGAGCTAGAAGAATTGCTTGCAGACTTGATCGAGCTTGATCAATCAACAATGGCTGGATAGTTTCCCTGACAGTTATGTAGCCTATGGGGATAAATTGCACTCGGATCATGCTCAACTCACCATTTTCACTGAAGAGTCTATTGTGGGATGGCCAAAACCATTTAAATATTTTTCTATGTGGGCGCAGCATGACAGTTTCCTTCCTACTGTGGAGAAAGCTTGGCAATCTCAAGTGAAAGGAACGCCACTCTTTGTCCTCTGCCAAAGCGTCGAGCAGTTAAGGCTGCTCTCAAGGTTTGGAATCGGGTGGAATTTGGAGAAATCAGTCATAAGGTAGAAAATGCAGCTAAAGCTCTTCACATGGCCAGAAATAAATTAGATACTGATCCTAAGAATGAAGATTACGCTCACAAGCAAAATCAAGCGCAAGAAGACTACCTTCAATCCTTATGCATGGAAACATCTTATGCCAAGCAACGTGCTAAGCAACATTGGTTAACTCAGACTGATGATAATACTAGATTCTTCTATGCTAGCATTAAAGGTAGGAGAATGATGAATACTATTCAGAGATGTAAATTGCCTGATGGGACTTTTACTAATGATGTGCACAAGATCAAGGAACATGCTCTTCAATTTTACTCTAATCTTTTGAACCAACAGCAAGATTATGAAGCTCCTGATATCCATGCTATTTCAGTTCTTACTAAGGCTGATGGAAACAGAATCATGAGGAAGTTCACAGACACAGAAATTACAGAAGTTATCATGTCTGCTCCTAAGAATAAAAGCCCAGGTCCTGATGGTTTTCCAGCTTAATTCTTTCAAGCATCTTGGAATATTGTGGGAAATGATGTGATTGCGACAGTCCAGTATTTCTTCTCTGGAGGTAGATGGCTTCGCCAGGTAAATCATACCTTCATATCCCTCATCCCTAAAGGTGAAAATGCAGATTCTTTTGATCAGTTCCGTCCCATTTCACTATGCAATTTTGTTTACAAGATTTTCACTACACTCATTGCCAAACGAATGCAAGAGTTCATGCCATTTCTGATCAGCAAAACCAGTCAGCGTTTAAAGGCCGTAGAATACAGGATAGCATCCTCCTGGCCAATGATTGTGAGAGACATTCATTCTAAACATAGGGGCAAACTTATTATGCATGAAGGTTGATTTGAGAAAAGCTTTTGACACTGTTAACCACAACTTATTCTCTTATTCTGAGAAAGATGGGATTTCTTAGCAGGGGTTGAATGGATAGATGTCCTCACTAATTCAGTTCTTTTCTGTGTCTTAATGGGAGTCTGATTGGTTCTTTCACTCAGCTAATGGTATTCGGCAAGGAGATCCACTTTCACGATACCTATTCTTTGTTGCAATGGAAGGTCTCTCTATCATGATTGAGCAGAGAATCGACAAGGAGTGTTGCATGTTCGGGTTTGGAGATACAAAATTGTCACATTTGGTTTTGCAGATGATCTCTCTTTTCATGAAACCTAACATCTCTACAACAAGGTGCATTTCCAAAATCTTGAAGACTTCTATATACCTATTCTGGCCTGCAATTAAATACTGATAAAGAGAGCAAAGTCTTCATTGGTGAGAAGGTGCATGCTAATAGACCTCTCCTCCATGCTTTGAAAGTTCAGGAGGGTTTCTTGCCGTCCACTTATTTGGGGCTTCCATTTTTTTCTACGAGGCTGACCAGCAATCATTGTGGTTTGCCTCTATCTACTACAGTCAGCTCCATTATTCAAAATGGGAGGTGGTGTCTCCCTCATCCAGCATCTCCTGAGATGCTTGATCTTTGGCCCACGATCTATACCATTCCGATTTCTGCAAATGAAGGTGATGCCATAATGTGGAAGCATAATAATGGTAACATTAGCAACAAGAACATTACGACCTGAAGAGAACCATATACCCCAAGGTACACTGGTTTTCTATTGTCTGGCAGCGACCTACGAGCCAAAGTACTCCTTCACACTGGCAGATTTTGATGAAGGGGATACCTACCTTTGATGCTCTTCAAAGGCGTGGTTTGCAAGGTCCTAATATCTGTGTTTTATGTCAGCACCATGAAGAGGATATAAACCATCTATACTTCAAATGCCCTTACAGTTCTTGGATTTGGAAGCAACTCCTGCACAGGTTGGATATCCATCGCATGCTAAAGGATTCTACTATAGCTGAGTGTGAAAGTTTGATAAGGAAGTTCAAAGCGCGGGATGAAGGGAGGATTGTTGCTTTTGTTACTTTTAGAGTTGCTTTGTGGTGGATATGGAAAGAGAGATGCATGCGGATATTTGAATCAAAACATCGCACTACCATGCAGGTCCTTCTCTCCATTTTATCGGATGTTCGCAATATCACCGAGTCTCACATCAAGGCGAATTCCTACACTAATACATCGAGCAGAATTCTTAGGAACTTCAATATCCAGAGATTCTGAAAACCATGTGTTTTTGGGCTGCCGCTGGTATGCTCTTGTTTTCTATAGCTATCGACCTGTGATAGCATGGAACATACATTGTAAATACTCCATCATTTTCCATCTTTAATACAAAATTCGGTATTACCCACAAAAAAAAAAAGTTTACTAAATGGACTTGGGACAGTCCTACAGCTCAAAAATTCTCACTTTGTACTTGGCAAGCATGTTATATAAGCTCCCAATTGCTGATAACTTACAAAGGAAAGGTTATTCACTGGTGAATAGATGTGCTCTTTGTGAGAATGACATTGAAACTACTGATCATATCTTCTTTGCTTGCTCTTATAGTAATTGGATATGGAAGAAATGCTGAAAAGATTTGACTTTACAAGAGATCCTTGCAGCAATATTCAATCCTTCCCTTCTTCTGGAATTTTAGCAAAACTTGCTCAAAATGCTCTTCGATCTGCTATCTAGTGGACACGGAGAGAAAGATGTATTAGGATCTTTGAAGGTCAGAAAAGAGATAAAGTGCACATTCTGATTGCTATTCTTTCGGATACAAGATGGTGTATTGAGAAATTGTAATTTCAGCAACCTCAAGAAACGTGAGAAAGGGGTTCTATCTTTTTTTTTTGGTAAGTAAAAATGTATTTATGAAGAATGAATGTACAAACCCTTTAGCCATAAGAATATGGTAAAGGAAGAAGACTCCAAATGGGGCCAAGAGAGTGCACCCACCCCAAAGAGGTAGAATGTTCACTCCACCGTCCACACATTTGAATATCTAAAATAGCAGTTCATGACCACACAAGCTATGGACTATGAATGGGAAAGGTAAAGTACATTAAGATAAGCCAAACTAAAAGACTGAAAATGTTTTTTTTTTGGTCTGTTCAACCAAGGAAAAGACTAAAATGTTGAATCGACGAAGAATCTCTTTCTCCCTTCTTGACTTGATAGATGGATTGAAGACCTCCATACACATTTTGATGTCTTGCAGGATACAAATTAGGAGTTGCATTCTTGTTCTGACCTTCTCCTCAAAGGTTCTTATACATCTCTCTCGCCATATCCACCATACCACCATTTTTAAGGACAGCTGGGCAAGGGTCCAAATTGCATTATGAATAGGAAAATTAGACTTGAGACTTTCCATTTCAAATTTGAAATCTTCTTTTGGCGGTCTACCAAAATCAAATCTCCTTAAAATTTCCCTCCAAATCCATTTGCTATAGGCGCGCTTGAAGAAGAGATGGTGATTATCTTCCTCATTATCTCTACAAAGAACACATTGATTTGCAAGCTAAATGCCTCTCTTTCAAAGGTGGTTTTGAGTTGGAAGCTTATCCAAACATAATTGCCATAAACAAAGGTTGAATTTCTAAGCACCCAGTTCCCCCCAAACCCAATGATAATCACCAGTAGGAGTATTTCTTTCTCTGATTTCATTCCAGGCAGAAGATATGGTGAAATTACCATTATTGTGCTTCCAAGAAATAACATCCTCCTGATCTGCATGAATAGTAATGTTTTTAATAATAGGCCAAAGAGTAAGCATATCAGGGGAAATGGCAATTGGCAATTGCCACTCATTATGATGTAGGAAGTGACCAATAGTAATGTCCTTTGGAACACCCAAGTCCTGGCGGATTCTATCCCCATAAAGCTAGAAAATACTCTTACCTTCAATCCATGGGACATACCACATGCTAAACTTGGAACCATCTGCAATATGTAGGTAATATGGTTTTTGATCCAATCTCTAGCTTGAAGAATCGCCTTCCAAGCGCTAGAATGATTGGGCGATATTTTAACTAACCAGTATTGTTGGTCTCTGAAGATACTGTTATAAATCACTGAGTCCATATAGATGGCCTTTTCTGCAAAACGTCCCAAAGAAGCTTGATGGAGGCTGCCCGATTCCAGTCCTTCATTCTCTGAATCCCAAGACCTCCCTCCTTCTTAGGCCTGCAAATATCCTTCCATTTAACCATAGGGAAAGTGTTTTTTTCTGCGCTGCCTTTCCAAAAGAAATCCCTCATAATTTTCTCAATCTGATTAATCAATCCAGTAGGAAGCAAGAAAGACGATGCCCAATAAATGGAGTAAGACTGTAAACGAGTGAATTAGCTGAAGTCTCCCCGCTTTTGAAAGAAATCCTCCTGATCTGCATGAATAGTAATGTTTTTAATAATAGGCCAAAGAGTAAGCATATCAGGGAAATGGCAATTGGCAATTGCCACTCATTATGATGTAGGAGTGACCATAGTATGTCCTTGAACACACCCAAGTCCTGGTGGATTCTATCCCCATAAAGCTAGAAAATACTCTTACCTCAATCCATGGGTCCATACCACATGCTAAACTTGGAACCATCTGCAATATTGTAGGTAATATGGTTTTTGATCCAATCTCTAGCTTGAAGAATCGCCTTCCAAGCGCTAGAATGATTGGGCGATATTTTAACTAACCAGATATTGGTCTTCTGAAGATACCTGTTATAAATCCACTGAGTCCATATAGATGGCCTTTTCTGCAAAACGTCCCAAAGAAGCTTGATGGAGGCTGCCCATTCCAGTCCTTCATTCTCTGAATCCCAAGACCTCCCTCCTTCTTAGGCCTGCAAATATCCTTCCATTTAACCATAGGGAAAGTGTTTTTTTCTGCGCTGGCCTTTCAAAAGAATCCCTCATAATTTTCTCAATCTGATTAATCATCCAGTAGGAAGCAAGAAAGACGAGGCCCAATAAATGGAGTAAGACTGTAACACAGAGTGAATTAGCTGAAGTCTCCCCGCTTTTGAAAGAAGTCTATTTTTCCAAGCATTCAACCTCTTTGCAATTTTTTCCACCGCGGAGAGCAATGCACTTTCTTTATAGAGGCTGAAATCAAAGGCAATCCAAGATAGGGAATCAGAAGAGTTCCTTCCCCCACTCCCAATATATTAAGAATGTCCATCTTATTGCTGACCTTTCCACCCTGAAGACTTTGCTTTTATCCTTGTTTAAGTGCAGGCCAGAAGCCATAGAGAACTCATGCAAAACATCCTTAATTTTTTCAATAGACTTAATATCATTCATAGAGAATATAATAAGATCCTCCGCAAACACAATGTGAGAAATTTTCTGATAGCCCGCAGAAGGAACCTGAAGATCACAATGCAACACATCACTATCCATGAGATTAGTGAGCCCCTCCATAGCTATAGTGAACAAGTAAGGGGACAATGGGTCTCCTTGCCTAACCCCATTGCTGCCTTGAAAAAACCCTGCTGGAGATCCATTAAAAAGGATGGAAAATGTCGGGTTCTCAATACAGTTCCTAATCCAAGTGATGAATTTTTCCGGAAAGCCCAACCGATGTATCATGAAGTATATGAATTTCCAGTTAAGGGAGTCAAACGCCTTCTTCAGGTCTGCTTTGAAACAAATGATTTTCCCCTTGGACTTGGAATGGATCCTGATAATGTCATTTGCAAGTAATATATTATCATGAATCGACCTACCTTTGATGAAAGCCGCTTGATTGTGACTGATAATCTTTAGAAGAACAATTTGCATGCGGTTTGCCAAAATCTTGGAGATGATCTTATAGATGAAATTGCATAAAGAGATCGGCCTATATTGGTCAAAAGAATCAGCTCCATCAGTTTTTGGAATTAAGGCAATAAATGTGCAATTGATTTGCTTAAGCAAATTAGAAGTATTGAAGTAATGTTGCACCGCTCTAACAACTTGCTCCTCTACAATCTCCCAAGTACTCTGATAGAATTCTGCTGGAAAACCGTCTGGGCCTGGGCTTTTATTCTTTGGATATTGAAAGACTACTTTCTGAATTTCCTCCTCAGTAATAGAGTGTCACAATTGTTGGATATCCTCATCATCGATAGAGCAAGAAGGATTAATATTGTCAATGATACCATAGTCTGATTCCTGATTAAGAAGGGAGGTAAAGAAATTCACAGAGTGCCTTTTCACAAGATCAATGTCCTCCACCCAATTACCTTGAGAATCCTTACATCTTTTGATAGTATTCGTAGCTTTGCGAGTCTTAAAGGATGCATGGAAGAACTTTGAGTTGCTGTCCCCAAGAGAGAGCCATTGCTGCCTAGATTTTTTATGATAGAAGGATTCTTCAATATGAAGAGCTTGATTATACTCTTTTTTTTTGGTCGGTCAACCAAAGAGAATAAATTAAATAGTGATGATGCAAAATACAAAGGGATTGAGTTCAAGAACTCAATAGACGAAGCTAAGGAAAGAAGATGACACTACAAGCTAGTGGCTATCTCCTTAGTAAAAAAAAAGTACAAAGCCACAAAGCAACTACTGTGAATTGATTAAATTGATATTGAACCTTTTACATAAGACTCTAGACCGACCAGTTAGAGAATGCTTGTGAGTGACAGCTTCAAGACAGGTTCGAACATCCTGAATGATAGAAAGTGATGTGTGAATGGCAGAAGAACTTATACCATCAAACATTCTGGTACATCTTTCTCTCCAAATCCACCAAATGGAAGCACGAAATAGAAGACGAGTCAAAGTAGTGCCAATAAGCACGAAATACAAGCTTGACTATACTCATTCCTTATCTTACACTCCTCACCAATAAGGGCTTGATTTAACGGATTTTGCTGAAGTTTAGTTTGGGCAGCAAATAAGGAATCCCTACAAATTTTTTGATTGTCATGCACACAACCAAACTCTGATTTATTCCAGTCCTTCAGAGCTATCTTTACCTCTTTTAGCTTCTTGCACAGAACATAGGTAGGAGAACCATCAAAATCTTTCTGCCAAGCTTTCCTAACAATCTCTAAAAATTGAGCATGTTTTATCCAGAAGGAGAAAAATTTGAAAGGCTTGGGACCAGAATTAGCAACTTTTGATGAATGAGCCACCAACAAAGAGTGATCAGAAAAGAATGTCGAAGAGTAGTCCACAAAAGCTTCAGGGTGAAAAGATAACCATTGGCCATTGATAAGACAACGGTCCAAGCGGGCAACTATTCTTCTATCACCATTAGCACAGTTGCTATCTAGATTCAATTTTACCATTAACTAATTAGAATGACAGTCATCAAGCTTAAATTCTTCTTCTATATGCATGAGTTTTTTAATCTCCACTATTTGGCTATTTCCTTGTTTGGATCTTTGCTAACATTGTCAGGTTTGGAGGATGCAAACCAAAAGAAAGGATCGACCAACTTGCAATCTTCAGCACTCAAAGGAACTTATTTAGATTGAAGACTTCATTGAAATCATAAATTTTCTCATCCATAGTCATAGGTTGTGTAGTCATGGACTTTCAGCTTTTGCTTAGTTATTCTAGGGTGATTGTTTGGTGGAGTGAGAACATTCTTCCTCTTTGAGGTAGGGGTGCACTCTCCTAAACTCCTCTAGGCGACTATTGCCTTTAGATCATGACTTGTATGATCAAAGGCTTTTGTACATATACTCATTAATTCCATCTTTACTTACCGAAAAAAAAGAAAAAAAAAACTGTGGACTATGGCAAAAATCAAGAAGGAGGAAAGCAGAAGCTGTAGATGAATAAAAGCTTAAAGAATACCTTCAGCGCCCTGTATAACTACAATTCCCCAACTTATGGCTTGATCCACGCTGAACCTGAAAACTCAACAAGATAACAAGACCAAGCAATAGACTACTAACTAGGAGAATAAAAATTAAACGAGTCAGGTATACTGAAAAAAGAGTTAATTGGCAAAATAATACTAATCTAGGTGATGGAAAAGTTAAATCTAGTAAGAACCCTTTTCTCCTGCCTATTGAGATTGTTGATTTTCAACCTATTCTCCAAGCAACTTCTTGAGTCATTAAGGATATCAATGAGAATATGAACCTTGTTTCTGCTCTGATTTTAAAAAATTCTAGTGCATCTTTCTCTCTAAATCCACCAAATAGCAGACCTTAAGTTGACTTTAACTAAACTTTTCAGAATGCCACATTTCTAAAAATTCTGATTCAGATCATGAATTTCATGCTGAAGATTCACCTGAGGATTTCTGTGGAGATCATATCTATTCAAAATCTCTTTCCAAATCCAACTGGTGTAAGGGCAAGCAAAGAATATGTGTTGAGCTGTTTCAATGTCATTTAAGCAAAGCACACATCTATTCGCAAGAGCAAAACCTTTTCGTTGCAAATTGTCCATGGTAGGGAGCTTATTTTGAAGAGCTTTCCAAGTGCAAAGAGCATGTTTTGGAACAATAGGCCGATCCCAGACCCATCCAGATAAATTCCAGTTGCTACCTTTGACTCTAAGATTATTCCAAATAGAAGTAATAGAAAATTTCCCTTGGTCATGATTCCATTTAATCCCAAAAGTGTTGAGAATATAAGCAACTTATGAATGGACGGTTGATCATCTTTGAGAAAAATAAGCAAGTCATAAAAAATGATATGAGATATGTGAATATTACCGAACTTGGGACTTTGAGTCTGCCATATCTAACCTCCTGCTCGAGCATACAAGTCAAGCCCTCCATAGCAATTGTAAACAAGTAGTGGGATATAGGGTCCCCTTATCTAATGCCATTACTGCTGCCAAAGAAACCAATAGGTGACCCATTGAAAAGAACAGAAAATTTTGGAGTTTCTAAGCAATTTTTATCAAAGCAATACAATTTTCTGAGAAGTGCATATTCTTATCATACTGTAGATGAAGAACGGTTAACAGAGTCAAAAGCCTTTCTTAAGTCAGCCTTGAAACAGATTCTTTTCCCTTTGGCTATTGGATGTCATGTCCTTAACTAAATCATTAGCAAGGAGAACATTGTGGTGGATCCCTCTCTTTTATGAAAGCAGATTGGTTCAAGCTAATAACCTGCTCATCACCTTTTGCATTCTATCAGCCATGACATTGGAAATAACTTTGTAAACGAAGTTGCAAAGGGAAATGGGCCTATAATTTCAAGCAATCAACACCTTTGTCTTAGGGATGAGAGAAATGAAGGTGCAATTCAACTGTTTGAGGATATGACCAGTGTTGAAGAAATGATGGCAAGCATTTAAAACATCCTTACCAGTAATAGACCATGTTTTTTGGAAGAATTCTGCTGTGAAACCATCAGGACCTGGGCTTTTATTCTTAGGAGACTTCATAACAACTTTGGTGATTTCATCATCCGTAACTGGCTGGTTGAGAATATGAATATCATCATGCATGAGCTTGCTGCTAACATTGATTTGAAGATTCTCATGAGATTGGTTTTGGTTAAGAAGAGAATTATAGAAGTCCGCAATATAATCCTTCACAGAATTAATATCATGGATAAGATTGTCGTCACGCCCTCTACATTTTCTAATTGTGTTTCTTGGTTTCCTAGCTGCAAGAGAAGCATAAAAGAACTTGGTGTTGGAATCACCTAAATTCAGCCAGTTCTCTCTAGATTTCTATTTAATGAAGCTTTCCTCTTTGATTAAGTCTAGCAAGTATTTCTCCCTAGCATCTTTCTCAGCCTTGATGAAGCTCTCATTGTTAGCATTTTTAGTTAGCCCCTTTTGAGCTTCAATGAGGATGTTCTTGCTATTCAAGATAGAGTCATGAACATTTCCATAAACCTTGATATTCCAGTCTTTAAGGGCTTCCTTGCATGCCTTCAACTTACTACCCAAGATAAATTGAGGGTTGCCTTTGACATTAGTGTTCCATGCAGAAGCAACAAATAAAGAAATTGCGGGTGCATACTCTACATATTGAAGAATTTGAATGGCTTCTTTCCTCTAGGAGCATCAGTTTCAGAACTAACCATCAAGATGAAGTGATCAGAAAAAAATTGAACACCATACTCAAGTAAAAATTAGGGTAGCAAGCCAACCAATCTTGTTAATCAAACATCTATCAAGCCTTGCCATAATCCTTCTACTTTCCTTGCCTCTATTAGTCCAGGATAACCAACTACCAACTGACTCATGTCAAAAAGATCATTATCATTGATGCAATCATTGAAATTGCTCAGCATAGAATCAATAATTGTCTCCCACCAGACTTTCATGAGGATATCTAACTGTATTGAAATCACCCACAAGCAACCAAGGCGACTGAGAGGTGGTAGTAGCAAGAGTGTAGATGTCACTCCATAAGTAATTCTTTCTTGACTGGTATTAGAAGCATAAATGGCTATCAACCAAAATGTAGCATTGTTTCTTTTGTCTTTCTTTGGAGATGAATGTACTGTGGGTTGACAAGTTTTTATTGAAATCAATGAGATCAGGGTTCCACAGGATCCAAACTCTACCATTAGCTAGATTAGAATCATTGGTGGTCAAATTAGCATCCGACCAAATTAAATTATTTTTAATAGTAGCATGGGCAAGTTTAACTTTTTTTTGGTCGGTCAACCAAGGGAATGATATAAATAATAAGAATGGTACAAAGTACAAGGGACTGTTAAGGTTCAATAGAACCTTAAAGTCTAGAAGAAAGAAAAGCTAATGGAGATTGACACCACAAACCGGTGACTATCCTCCATAGAACGAAGCAGAATCAAAGTGACCCAAAAGGAGATGGTGACTACAAAGTATTATTCAAATGAATATTAAATCTCTCACAAAGTACTTTAGACCGACCAGATAAAGCTTGGGTAAAAGGCGTTGCCTCCAAGCAGCTCTGAACATCATTCATAGTCTCAACAAGTATTGCAATATCACATGCAGACGTCTTCATAATCTTATTAAGCTCTCTACATTTATAAGATTTATTGATTCCTCGGACATTCCCAGATATAATCTTCATGATAAAGATAAGTGGATAGGACATACAGGTCTGTTTCCTTTCTTCTCCCATCTGCTATTCTTCATGATATCGAGCAGATCTTGTGCAAGTTCTATTGCCAAGGCTTATCCACTCAAAATACTATTCATATGGTCAGTTGGAAAGATATATGTAGGCCTAAGAGGGAAGGAGGTCTGGGCATTAGGCGGCTTTCTGATTGGAATCTTGCATGTGCTACTACAAATTTGTGGCATGTTCTGCAGAAACAAGACACATTGTGGATCAAATGGGTGCATGAGAGATACCTCAAAAAAAAGTCTATATGGACTATTCAGACAAAAAATTACTACTCTTCTGCTTGGAAATCGATTTTAAAGCAGTGCCAATGGTTACTCCAACACTTAACTTTCAAAGTTTGTAGCAATAGTCAACTTAGTTTCTTTTATGATCCTTGGCTTCTTGGGAAAAGCATTTACATGATGAAGGGGGATAGGATCTGCCAGCACCTTGGTCTTCATAGGAACATTACTTGTGCTTCATTCATTCAAAATGCCCAGTGGATCTTACCCCCTCTGTTCCAAACAAGCAGAGAATTGTTGATTGTCTTGGGGTTGAGGAAGGCACTCTGCCTTGCCCTTATCTTGGTCTTCCGCTGGTTTCTACTGGGATCAAGAAAACTCATTGTCATCCAATCATTGAGAAAATAAGTCAACGATTGCAATCTTGGAAAACCAGACTCCTCTCCAAGGCGGGTAGATAGAGCTGATTTGTTCGGTTTTTCAATCTTATGCCATCTATTGGTCTAATGCCTTTATCCTCCCCTCGGGGCTGCTGAGTGAGATTGATAGACTCCTCTGCAATTTCTTTGGAATGGGAATGGTGACAGCAAATCCATCCATATGGTGAAATGGGATAGTATTTGTACTCCAAAGGAGGAAGGGGGTTTGAACCTTAGAAAGCTAAAGGATTGGAACAGTGCCTTATGGTTAAGCAGCTTTGGGATGTGTTACAAAATTCAATACTCTTTGGGTTCAATGGATCAAACACAAATATCTCTCTAAGTCTAATATCTGGCAGGCCATCCCAAAACCTCACCATTCTGCAGCTTGGAAGAGTATCCTTAAAGCTAGAACCATCATTCAAAATCACATTATCTACAAAATTGTTGATGGTAGATCAACAAGCATGTGGTATGATCCTTGGGTGAATGGCAAAAGCATTAGTCAATTACATGGTGACAGGATAAGGCAAGATTTAGGAGCCCCTTCTGATATTACTGTTTCGGATTTCATTGATAATGGAACTTGGAAGCTCCCAACTCCAACTTCTGCAGATATGTTCACTCTTTGGCCCCAAATTGCTAGTATCCCAATCCATAATGATGCTGATACAATCTCTGGATTCATGATAGAGGGAAATTCAATGCCACCTCCGCTTGAAATCAAATCAGAAATAAGATGCAGCAATGGCGACCTTATGGCTGGGCTTGGAACCGTCATCTCAATCCCAAGCACTCCTTATGTACTTGGCAGGCTCTACATAAGAAGTTTCCCACTATGGACAACATTCAGAGGAAAGGCTTTTCTCATACTAATAGATGCTCTTTGTGCCTTAATGCAAATGAAACAACTGATCATCTTTTCTTCGAGTGTCCTTATACTAGATGGATTTGGAAGGAAATCTTGAGAAGATTTGACCTGAATAGATATCCGCATCATAGTATTAATCTTGAAATGCAAGCCCTCATGCAAGCTTTCCCGATGAAAAATAATCTCACTAGACTTGCAAAGGTGGTTTTCAGATGTACTGTTTAGTGGGTCTGGAGAGAGAGATGTCTTCGGTTTTTTGAAGTCCTTAAAAGGGATAAGATGAGTATTCTCATTGACATTCTTTTTGAAACCAGAAGCATTATAGAGCATCGTTTGAAGAAAGAGGGCCTGACTCAAAGAGAGAAAGGGGTTTTTCACAAGATTTAATTTCTCCTTAAGTTAGTTTAGATCTCATTCTTTCCTTTGAATAGTGCCATGAGATGCGTTATAACTTGTTTCTATACTAATGGTTATCTCCAAGTTTGGATCTACTTTTCTATTTTTCTTTTGCAGGTTGCTTGCAAGAAGCGTTTTGTATTGTGATCTTAAGTTAGGTGTCTTGCTGTTCTGGAGTTGTGTTGAGGGTCCAGTGTTCATTCTTCTCCTTTTAAGGACCAAGTTTTTGATTTCATAGGCTACGAATTGTGTAGTCATGAATCTTGGCTATAATCTACAACTTGTGTAGATATGGCCTCTTGTACATTCTTCTCTTATGCAATATAATTACTTTTACTTACCAAAAAAAAAAGATCTTACCCCTCAGACCTCTATTGATATGTTTGACATTTATCCTCTCATTCAAAGTGTTGATATTTCTCATAGCGATGAGATCAATTGGAACCATGGTAACTTTAGCACTAAGGATGTGTGGAACCACTTAAGAGAGCAGCATCAGTAGGTGGGATGGGCGGACTGGGTCTGGAAGAAGCCGACCATCTAGCGGTTTCTCTTACATGCTAGCAGGCAATATTGCATAAGCTTCCTACCATCAATAACTTGAGGAGAAGGGGATTCCAATTTCCTAGTAGATGTATTCTTTGTTGTTTATCTGAAGAATCTGAGGATCATCTTTTCTTTCAATGTCCTTATTCTAAAGAGGTCTGGAACGAGATTTTGAATAGACTTACCATCCACAGGCCGCCTCATCCTACCATTCTTCAGGAGATGCACTCTTTGAGGATTAGCTTCAACAAAGATGGATTCGGTACTTCCTTGGCTCGGCTTCTTTTCAGAGCTTCTATTTGGTGGATTTGGAGGGAAAGGTGTTCTCGAACCTTTGAGGGAGTTTCACTTCTGCTATTCATATTTCCCTTTCTATTATCCAGGATGTAAGGAGTTGTCTTGAAGCCTTTACTTACAACAAGTGCTTATCCGGCGGTCCAACTTTCTTTGTAAGAGATTCAATATCAAGATAATAATGCAGTTTAGATGCGTCTGTAGTACCCTAGAATTTCTTTGAATATATTATGTTCATTGTGTGTTATTTCTGCATAATTGATTTCTGTTCTGTGTAGAACTAGGCGTCAAGATCATTGGACGTTGAAGCTTGTAAGCGGCAACATCGCATGCCGTTATAGGATATTAACGACGATAGGTATTGACGTTTAATATTTTCTGAATTATTTAATTATGGGCAAGAATATAAACGACATCAACGATGGACGTTTATATCTGGGATAAGCGACAACCTATATTGACGTTAAGTCGACTTGCCTGTTTTTGAGCTTTCGTTCCGGATCAGGAAAACGGCCGTTTCGGGAAGGCTTTAATGAGCTGATCCGGGCGTTTAGATCGAGGGTCAGGGTTGGGTTTGGCCTTTGCTAGAGAGGTCTTTATAAGACCAGATCTCGCAGAAAGAAAGGGGGTTTTGCCTGGTTCTGGAAGAGAGAAAGAGGGGCCGAGGAAGGGACTTGCAGAGCGATCTGGTGCTTGTTCGTGCGGATTGAAGGCATCTACACGAGGAGAATCATAGGACTACGTGCCCAAAAGCTCATCCAGGCGGAGGAACTTCATCGGAGGAGGTTCGGACTGCTTGAAGACGGAGGAAAGAACTGTTCCCTGGCGAGACGGGCTTCTTCGAGCTCGGATTCGACACTCCATTAGGAGGGATTGAGGCAAGTTACATGGGGGATTTAGTTTAGGATATGATATACTAAGTATTTAACATTTTCCGTATTTTTAAAGCATGTAAAAACCTACGGGAAGGGTTAGAAACGTTGTCATTTCATGCAGGTTTCTGTGTTTTCTGTGTTTTAGAACTCGACGTCAAGGGTATTGCCGCCTATATTATGTAAACGGCAATATCGACTGCCGTTTAGTCATCCCGAAATATATAAGTATTTCTGTCCTTTTATATGTAACGGCGCTATGTGCCGCCGTCGGTCTGTGTTAACGACGCTATGTGCCGCCGCCTATAATTACTTAACGGCAACGTGTGTGGACGTCTACTATAATAAACGTCGTACCATTGACGTCAAGTTTAGCAGAACTGTATATTTCCAGAAATCTGAGTGAATTGGTTGTAAATGTATAATTTATGAATGTATGCGTTTCAGCCATGTAATATAGAGTATGTTAATAGTATGGACTGTCTATTTCTGTAATGTGCAGGTTTTACATATAACTATATATGTATAAATTGATGAACATGCATCATTACATGACAATGATGAAGGTTTAAATTGTATAAGATAAGTGCAATGATGTAAAAGAAAGCATGTTGATTGATGTTTAGATTACTGCAATAGATATGATATGTCTATTTCATGTGAAAATTATGAGTTTTTCTCAATATTAAACCATGTTAGTTAGTTGATTTAATAGAGTTAATTTCATGAAAAATAGTTGCAGGAATCAGAAAATTATGAAAATTGACATGTGTATTGAAATTACTGATTTCGAATTTCTGTTAAAATTTCAGAATTTTCAGACATGTGCACGTTCTGTTATGAAATTCTGAGCATTATATTACACATAGAATTGAATAAAAATACATGAAAATGCAAGAATGAAATGTCATTATCTATTATATACGTTAGTGTATGCATTATAAAATTGATGCCAATAAGACATTGCTATCTTAGAGATTCCTACAAGGAACTACACCATAGATGCCTCTATGGTAATGGTTCACCTACATGTAAAGAAATGAATCCGTGGGCAACGGATTAAAATCCTGGAGGTAGACTTGTTCTACTGGTCAAGGTGGGAAGGACTTTCCCCGGTTTTGCGCAAATACCATGACTTCATCACCGCATTGCCTAGGTGATAAGTGAATGATAAATGACTACTGATCTCTAATTAGTGTGGGCTATGTCTTGGCAACTATATGAAAATGACTACATGTTACATGCTACAAGTTACATGTCTATTTGTTCTACATGCTACATACTACATGTTACATGCTACAAGTTACATGTCTATTTGTTCTACATGCTACATACTACATGTTATATGCTTACACTCCTACATGTGAACTTGTTCAAAGAAATTCATATTACATGTTGATGTTTAATATTACTACATGAAAATTGTTATGTAAAAGAATAGATTCCATGAATAAGTAATTCCATGCTTCATGAGAAACGGTTTTATTTCCTTAATAGTTAGAATCACTATGAAATGAATGATTGTCAATGAACCTTAGAATTATAGTAAGGAAAGTATATGATATCAATGAATGGAATGCTAATGCTCTACCATGTTTTAAAATTAGTATACTGTTAATATCTTGAACTGTCTTCCATGTGATTTGCTGGGTCTTGTAGACTCATACTTGCTTAACATTTCAGGAGAGCTACAGGATACGGAGGAGTTAGTGCAGACTGACTCAGAGCGGGAGGACGTGGAGACTTAGTTGATATAGAGAGTTTTGAGTGAAATTTGTATGTGAGAATCTTATGTAATTTCTTTTATGCATCTGATCTTTGGATTGTGATAAACTTTGGACTATTGTTATCTTTTATGCATTAGATTTGCTTTTGAATAAAATGCTGATTACAAGTGTTTAATTCCATGGTCTGTTAATCATCATTGGAATTGAATAGTTATTTGTGTATATTTCAACCTGTATTGTAATTGTTGGATTCGTTCCACTGTAATACCTCTACTAGATCCAATGTGAGTTGGTGTAACTGTACTGGGTCTAAGAGGGGCGTTACAGCGTCTCTTATAGGAGATAGTCACTGGCTTGTAGTGTCATCTTCTATTTCCTTATTCTGCCTATTGGGTTTCATAACCCAAGTTTGTACTTTGTTTCATTTCATTAATTAATTGATTATCTTTGGTTGACCGACCAAAAAAAAAAAGTGGATAGGACACAGAAAACCCGATCTCCTACTGGTTTTTATTAAGGATAGAATCCTTCTTCATGTCTTTTCCACCTTTATCCTTATCCTTTCCTTTAGCTCCTTTAAATTTCGGTCTTTCCATTTCATCTGGCAGCCGGCGGCAAGCGGGGCAGCGGCGGCGGCGGCGAGAGGCGCAGCGGCGAACGGCGGCGGCGAGCGGCGCAACGGCGGCGAGCGGCGCAGCGGCGGCGAGCGGCGGTGAGAGAGATAGATAGATAGAGAGAGAGAGAGAGAGAGAGAGAGAGAGAGAGAGAGAGAGAGAGAGAGAGAGAGAGAGAGAGAGAGAGAGAGAGAGAGAGAGAGAGAGGGAAAGAGAGGGGGGTTTCGCGGGAGGAGGTAAAGTGGTTTTACTGAGGGAATTTCTGACAAAAATATTTCCGTCGGAACATCCGTCGTGTACCGACGGATTTTCTGACGAAAATATTTCTGTCAGACTTTCTGACGTATTTTCTGACGGATTATTGTAGTCGGAGTATCTATCAGAATTACTGACGGGAAATAATCCGTCGGAAAAAATCGTCGGTAATCCCGCAAATTCTTGTGGTGAATTCGGAAATGAGATTTACCTTGGCTTTATCTACTTCTATCCCTCTCTCTGAGACAATATGTCCTAAGACAATCCCCTCCTTAACCATGAATTGGCTCTTTTCCAAACCTAAGACAAGATTGGCATTAATGCATCTTTCAAGCACTTCAGTCAAATGGTCGAGACATGAATCAAAGTCATTATAAACACAGAGAAATCATCCATAAAGACTTCTAAGTAATCCCCAACCATGTATGAGAAAATAGATAACATGCAACGTTGAAAAGTTGCAGGGGCATTGCACAGCCCGAAGGGCATATGTCTAAAGGCAAAAGTTCAAAATGGACATGTGAATATGGTCTTTTCTTGGTCCTCAGGGTGAATAGCCACTTGGTTATACCCTGAATATCCATCAAGGAAGCAAAAGAATTTTTGGCCTGTCAGTTTCTCTAAGATTTGGTCAATGAAAGGCAAGGGGAAATGGTCTTTCTTGGTCATCGCATTCAATTTACGAGAGTCAATGCACACTCTCCATCCTGTAGCCAGCCTAGTGGGAATGAGCTCACCCTTTTCAGTTTAAATTACAGTTAGTCCTGACTTTTTCGGCACAACTTGAGTTGGACTAACCCACTGGCTATCAGAGATGGGATAAATGAATCCAGCATCTAACCATTTGACAATCTCCTTTTTAACAACTTCTTTCATGTTAGGATTAAGCCTTCTTTGCATTTCTATTGAACTTTTAGCATTTTCTTCCAAGTATATGCGATGTGTGCACACTGAAGGACTTATCCCTCTCAAATCATCTATTGTCCAACCTATAGCTTTCCTATGACTCTTCAAAACTTCAATCAATTTCTTCTCCTGCCCTTCCTCAATATCACTAGCAATTATGACGGGCCAAGTCTCATTCTCTCCAAGAAAGATGTACTTCAAACTAGCAGGGAGTGGTTTTAACTCAACCTTAGGAGGACACTCAGATGGAATTTGTAACGAAATTCTTTAACTTGCAGTTCTGTTCATACTTCCTAGACTGAGCATTACGTCTACCACGTCCAGCCATAATCTGCAAAATAGTTAATTAGTTAGAATCTAGGTTACTAATTCTCACTATATTCCTTAACTATCTTCCATTCGTTATTAGTAGTTTCTACATTTATGGACAATTCCCTATAAAGACTTTGCAATATGGTGGTGATGATGGTCTATCCATGTACAATTTCAACCTTGGTCTCTGATACCAATCTCTGTAACGACCCTCCTCAGACCGGTACGATTATACCAATCCCCATCGGTATAAAGAGCGTCATTACAGTGGGATAAAACCCAACACTAGCCGATAGGTTGAAAAGTACGTAGATAGCAATTGATTTCAGCGGAATAAATACAACAATTTAACTTAGTCCATCACCATCCCATATTCCACAATCTATATAGTGCAAAAATAGAACGACAATGTCCACATTATTACATGATGAAAGAGCTACATTGTCCAAATAACATTTTTTTTTATTCAACTATGAAAGGAAAACTACAACTACTACTTGCTCCTCAAAAGCCTCTCCTCCAAGATAGCGTCTCTCCCCCTAGCACGGGATACCTGTCAACCTGTACGCCGAAGCAAGGGTGAGTCTAAAGACTCAGCAAGTAAAACAAAGACTTAATCTTAAACATATCACATTCACTTTATACTATTAAACACTCATGAATACATACTACTATTTAAACTCCCAAACACATAGAACATACTCTTAGCTATCAACACATTTTTAATCACCTAAACATGCTTCATTCTCTCATATGTTTATTCTAAATCATGGATACTATTATTATACACTTGTACATATTTTCTACACTTAACACATAACATGATCCCTTCATTTCCACATTAATTCATTTCATGACATATTTCTACAACTAGAACATAGAATTAGACATAAAGGAGTGAACAAACTAATGTGATGACTATTCACTTTTCACATGCACTTTTCATATTTAATTTCACATTTTGCTTGCTGTTTTAATTGTACATACATCTCATACACATGGTTTCATATTTTATAACATAAATTGAGAAGTTAGAACATGGTCAAATTGGTTGGCAACAATAAGCACTAAAGCATGAAACTTTGTACTAAGTAAACATCACATCTAGCATGGAATCTAATTAATATTACATACATTTATCACCTTCATAACTACACTTTACTTGCTGTTTTGACATAAATTGCATTCAATTACATGGATTTACATTTGTTCATATGTTATCTTATTCAATTCACAATTCTACATGTTTATCTTTCATGTTGCATAATTGACATGGTTACTCATGTTTATTCACATACACTATTACATGAAGAACAATAAGCTACATGACATAATGATAAGCATGATATTGCAAATGAGGTAATTAATGCATGAAAACATGAACATTATGCATTACTACATCGGTTTTCACATGCAAGCACACTCTCAATAATATTAACGGTCTCTTACATATCTTTTCACATATTCTTCACATCATTTACTCTTTGGTTTTCACTTATCACATATCATATCATTAGCACTCATCATGTGACACATTCGCATATAATCTTACACTTTATACATATTCCAATTACTTAAAATGCCATGACACATAGTCCTAACTACCTTTTAGAGGACACAAACAAATATCTCATACTCATAACTCATCACATCTCATAACACAGAACTCATAACACAACTCATATCACATACCCACCACCTAGGCAATGAAGTGGTGAATCTTGGTAACTGCGCAGACCGGGAGAAGCTCTCTCCACCCTATCCAGTGGTACTTGTCCACCTCCGGGTTTTTCCCAATGCCTTTAGGACAAACTTTTACAATGTAGAGCCTTCCATAGGGACTTTTCTATGTACAGCTCTCGAAGCCTCTAGGGTAGCAGTGTCATTCCTTGGCCCAATTATTACACATTCACTTTATCACATTCTTACACTTTATTCACATTGTTCACATATATTAATTGATCACTTTAAGTATCTTATTTGTCAATTGCACATGTCTTGATTAGCCTAATCATGAAACTACTATTTTCATAAATAAAACATCTTACAATACAGTCCTAACATGCTGTATATTTGCAGGATTATACCAGATCAAATTCAACACATCTAATATATGAAATTTCAACGGTTTAACTAGAAATTATAATTACTGTCATCAATTGAGGTCTAAATTTTTATCACAGGTTATCATCAATAAGTATGTCACATATGAAATTTTCTGGATTTTTCGGACAGTAAACATAATTTCTACAATTAAATGTAGAATTCAGACATATTTATCGAAATATCATTAAGCATGAGACATATCAATATGTTTAGGCATTAACAGAACAGAAACCTAATACCAACATTCAATCTATCATAGAAAATTTATGAAAACTAATTCATCACAAACTCCATTTATACTAGATTTAAACATGTTCATATCATGCTCATTACTCAGTCACTGAATTTTAATAATTAACATGGTTCATAGAAAATTTAGGCAACCTCATGATATGACTTACTGACAGTATACAATTACCCATAAAACTTTCAGAGTATACCCATGTCCAGAAATTATTTAAACAGCAAAAGAAGATCAAAAAGTAACACTTTCAGGTCCTGAAGAAGTAGACGTCAAGTGATGTTGCCGTCAACTTCTTCTGAAGAACTTGACTGCAACCTATGTTGCCTTCTACTTGCTCCCAGCAGCACATACATACGAATATTCATACAACGGTGAATTCAGGGTTCCAGGACGTGAGGAAAAATTTGTAAAAATACCTAGGACTTATGAGACATGTATAGGATCAAGATCTAGGTTTACTTGCCTCTTAAAAAAATCTACAAAGATCAGAATCGTCGGTGAAGCCCTTTTCGGCCCTACGAAAAAGGTGCTCGGAAACGCCTTAGATCTTCTTCTCCTGTCGATGTAGATGGCTCCTCGGAGTTGGGATCTCTTCCTCTATGTATAGGCTACCCTCCAGATGTAGTAGCTCTTCGGGGAACAACTCCAGTTGATGGATCCGGCCTCCTAAAGATCAGCTTTTCACCATCTCGGAGCTAGGGTTTTCACCAAATGTTGAAAGCCTTTTCCTCATCCAAGAGTGGGTATTTTATAGGTTCAAGGGTTGGCGTACGCATTAGGGTAGGTTACCAAAGGTTTAGGAAGGGTTTCCTAATCTGAAACTAGCCAAAACACGGACATTAACAATTCTGAAACCGTTACGCAGCAGGATATTAACGTCAACATCGGTTGTAGTCAACCTGGCAGTTGACGTCAAGGTCTTGCCGCCCACTGGGGGTTGGCGTCCAGGTCTGGCCGCCCACTGTGTCTTGGCGTCCAGGTCTGGCCGCCAGTAGTGTCTTGGCAGCCGAAACACTGATAAACCTTGAATTTAATGCATAAATGCACTAAAATAATTTAGTATATGCAAAAATAATTTCATATATCATTACCACATAAAATACTTGCATTATGTAATATTTAATTAATTACAACTTACACTAATTATAATTAAGAACAATAAGCATTAATACACATATATGCACACATACGTACACATTGCATAATTACATACATTACGCATGAACTTTTGATTAAAATGTGTCCAATATTAGTTAAATATTGTATGTATATTATCATCCAAGTACTTTACACACCCTAAATAATTTAACACGCTTAAAGTAGATAAATATTATTTAAACAAGGATAACACATGTATGTATACATACGCACATCCATAACATTAACCACGTGCATTAAAATAATTAAATACAATAGGCACCTCAATAATTAGATAATTCACACACGTATATATATATATATATATATATATATATATATAGAGTGCTCAGAAATAAACTCATGATTATTTACAAAGTGCATGATAGTAATTTCTTACTATGTGTACAACACGCACCATACGCATGAGATTTACATACATTGATAACTAGATAATGCATGCACAATTGTGTATGTTTTATACTTGTATGAAAATAGCATACATATACTTACATGGTCCATAGCAAATTATCTATTACATGGACAATATTATCTATGTATTATTCACATACTATAGATGAATTGATGTACATAGGATTAAATAGATAGATATCATATGTATAAGGTAACATACATATATGTATATTTTTACACACAACCTCCATGGAATAGGCAGGATAGTATGCACTTCAAGATTTAGATAATGCATGCATAATATTATTAAGATACAGTTTGGAATAAGTTATCTATGAATAATTTATACAACAAAGGAAATCCTTGCATGCACATACTTGAATTATCACATGCATAAATATATAGGCATTTACAACATAATTATATACATTATGCATGAAATAGATAAACATAACTTGCACATCGGTAATTAGATTAACATGCATAGTATTACTTAAGTATTACAAGCCTAGTATTTTAGTATACACAATACACATCAATTTAGCTAATTGCCTATTCTCACGAAATATATCATATATATACATGCATGAGTTCATAAGGAATATAGAAATTATAATACGCACAATTGAATACACACACTATACACACAGCAAATAATTATACATGCACAATATAAAATGAATAAAATTTTGGGGTATCACAGAATTGATGGATCACTATCCTGAAATAAGGAATTAAATTGTCCTTCCTTTCCCTCAAACCCTAGAGCATAGGGTTGGTCTACTGCAACTTCCACACATGATTCTTCCAAGGCGTCTACCACTAGACAGCTCTCTTCTTGATCATGGTGCCTAGATGCCCTAAAAATGTTGATACTAACCCGCCTATCTCGAAATGATATATCCATCATCCCGGTAGCACAATCAATGTTAGCCCTAGCTGTGGCCAAAAAAGGTCTACCAAGGATAATGGTGGACTGAGTTAAATCTTGAGGAGTGTTCATGTCCAGAATGATGAAATCGGTAGGGAAGTAACAATCATTGATTTTTACAATAACGTCCTCAACTAAGCCTTTTGGAGTGGTGACAGAACGATCGACTAGTTGAAGGACAACAGAAGTGGGTTTCAACTCTCCTAGCTTGAATTTCTCAAAAATGGCAGAAGGTAGGAGATTGACACTAGCTCCCAAATCTAAATGGCCGCTCTCAAAAGTGATTCCACCAATGGTGCAAGGAATTAGTGGAGTGCCTGGATCTTTGAGCTTTTTAGGGAGTTGGTTTAAAACAATGGTACTCACAATTTCTGGAAGAATGATAGTTTCAGTTTTGTTTCTCACTTCACATTTTGGAGTACACATTTCTTTTAGAAATTTGGCATAGGCAGGCACATGCTTGATGGCATCAAGGAGAGGAATGTTGATGTGAACTTGCTTAAAAAGTTCCAAGAGTTCTTCATTACCAGTTGGTTTGTTTTTGGATTTTGGCTTTAATGCTTCAGGAAAAGGAACTCTTGGGATGTAACAGCTTGGGTCTTCACTCATTTTAGAGATTCTTCAGTTATTTTCTCTTTTCCCTTGGATTTTTAAATATTTTCCTCAATCTCTTCTTCAATTTCTTTTTCTTTATCCTCATGCAATGTTGACATGTGTGGGTGAGGATTTCTTCTGATTTTTCCACTTCTTAAGGTAGATATAGTTTTTGCATTTTCTACTTGAGGGCCCCTAGCTTGGGAATGAGGATGGTCTTGTTGTATAGGTTGTATCTGAATTTGTGGTGCTAGGATGTTTTGGACAAAAGCTTGTTGTGTGTTTGATAGTGGAGGTGCATTTGGTCGAGCAGGTGGTCTGTACCCCTGGACTTGATGATATTGCTGATTCTGATAGAATTCGGGAGGGTTGTTCCTTGGGTTTGCTACAGCTTGACTTGGTAGCTGCCCTGATTATCTCCTTTGACAAACATCAGCAATTTGAGACTCTATCCTTGTCAAATTTTGTTGAACATTTTGGTTTTGAGTTTGATATTGATTTTGTTATTCTTGCACAGTTTGGCATAGAGTCGCCATCATGGTTTGGAGTTGATTCATTTTATCTTACCAATTAGGCTGAGGAGGTGGTGGTAGATTATATGAAGGTTGGTGGAAATTTGTGTGAGCAAATTGATTTGAATTTTGATTTTCTTGGACTTGTGGAGGTTTGGAGTAAGAAGATTGGCCAAATCCCGAATTCTGATTGGGATAGGATTGACCGTACATGGATTGCTTGAAAGAAGGTTGAGAAACTTGCTCAGATTGATTTTTCCATGAAAATTTCGGGTGATTTCTTCAACCAGGCTTGTATGTGTTAGAATATGGATCATAGGAGGGTTTGTAGAAACCTTGGGTAGCTTGGACTTGTTCTTGAATGAAAGGAGGTAATTGGGCAGTAGTGGGACAACATTGGTAGAGTGAGTTGGGCTAGCACACATAGAGCAAGTTTCAGGTGGTTGAGAAAATTTGGGTGTGGCTTGCCCAGTCAAAGACAGTAATTGACCAAATTTCTGTTCCAACTTCTGCTCCAAACTCTGATCAAATCTAGCTAACAGGTCTTCTACCCTAGAATCTGATTCTCCTCTCTCTCTTAATTCATACATCCCTGCCTTCCTTACAGGTCCTAGTGCTCTCTCGTAAGAGTGGAGTGAGGCATGATTTATGGAATTCTCACTCAATGTATCAAACAAACTATATGCCTCATCCTCGCTCTTAGTTATGAATGCTCCTCCACACGAGGCATCAACCATTTGCCTATTTGATTCTGTTAAACCTTCATAAAAAGCTTGGACTATTTGCCACCTCGACAGACCATAGTGGGGGCATTTTCTAAGCAACTCCTTTAATCTCTCCCACGATTCATGCATTAACTCTCCCGGGTGTTGGGAGAATCCAGTGATTGCTCTTCTCATGGTGTTTGTGCGGCCAATGGGGTAAAATTTCTTCAAAAACTCCTGCTGCATTTCTGGCCATGTTGTAATGGTTCTCCCTATGGTTCCTAACCAATGTTTTGTTGAGCAACTACCCCTAAGAAATTTAGAAACTTTCTTACTTTCTATAAAAAATGTTTTTTCTATGACAAATCTTTAAATATATATTTATCAAAGAAAATATACCACAAAATTCTATACAGATAAAAATCATTAACTCTAAAAATTTTTAAGGCCACAGTCTACCTGTATAGCCTACTAAATTCGATTGATGCCTTTGACTGCAAAATCCGACTCCTTCAGAAACTCAGTCAAAAGTCTTGAAAATCATCTATGTCCACAACATTTCATAACATTTGACTCATACAGCCGAATGTTTCCCTACTTTGTATTCGACTCATACAGTCGAATGTTTCCTTACTCTATATTCGATTGACTCATACATTTCATAACATTTGACTCATATAGCCGAATGTTTCCTTACTCATTATTCGACTAACTCATATAGCCAAATTCCTTAAGAATCACTACACAATATTCGACTGCTGTAATCGAATTACTTTTGTTCTTTTCCTGAAGTCGAATCACTTGATCTTTTCTTTACTGAAGTCGAATTATTTGTTCTTGTACATTCGACTTCACTGTTAGTTTTGTACTTGGTACTTTTTTTTTACCTCATTGTCAGTTCTGTAAATCAAATCTATTTTGATTCTTAAGCATCCTAGACATAATTTCCTTATAAGATGTTTGTTGTATAAATATCTTACTGAAACGTCAGAATATTTTTTTTGATAGGACATGACACATTATATTTAAAATATTAATCCTGTGCAAAATCTTGTCTTAAATTCTTTCTCTTTCTGAGCTCTATAAGTCTTGATGTCCTTGCTTCAGTTTATTAGACTCATAAGACACAAATCATTTATGAATATCTGAGCGCATAGCATCTAACTGTCTCACCTACCTCTGACAGACCCATGCCTCACCTTTTTAACATAATCTATCTGTCTGCTTTTCTTTTATGAAAGGTGTGTGAGATACTAGGTTCCATACTTTCTTTTGTCCTAAAAACTGACCCACCTACCACAGAGTATGGAGATATGTTTCTCTTTGTCTTGTCCTTGTAACAGACATTAATTGGGCATGTGTTTAGCATGTCTTTCTTTACAAGAGCTTATCTTCTAGCTGTAGACAACTACTCCTCTTCTGAAGACCTTGGGATGATGCAAGTTTCAAGATCTCTTGGACAAAGTCTTCAAGACCTAAAGGATCCCAGAAACTCTCTTCAAACGGCTAAATTGCAAACGGCCACAAGCTCCAACGGTTATCTTCTCAAATGGCTACTTTTTGAGAATTATAAAAGGAGCTCAAGTTTGAAGAAAAAGATGATTGATATATTCTAGATACATAGGAGTGTATGCAAGCCAATTCTCCTAAAAAGCTTCATTCGAATCATTCAAAGCTCTCTCTCAAGCCTTCCTGCCAGCAACAGTCAGAGAGCTCCACTTCAGAAAATTCTCCTCTAAAGTTCTGTGTTGGGTGGGAATTGTAATTGTCATATTTTCTTCAAGTCCACCCTTGTTACTTCAGATAGGATTTAGCATCATTTCTTGGTCTTTTAATCCTACTGAAGTCAGTGTGTGTTTGTGCTCAGATTTGAGCAAACACACAAGTGTTTTAATTCTTCTTCTATTGTAATCTCTGCAAAAGGTAGTTCTGCACTGCCCCTCCTGTGAAGGGAAGGCCTTATGAAAGGCAGTCTTTGTACCCCTGTTTAGGGAAGACTTGCTTGGGAGCAAGTGGGTTTGTAATTCCTCTCAAAGGTGAGAGAAGGCCAAATTTGTTGGCAGTTAGTGGAAATCTCAAGTGGTTGACTTTAGGACTGGATGTAGGACTTCCATGTGGGAAGGGCCAAACCAGGATAAAATCCTTGTGCATTTCTTTGTGTGATTGTTTCCACCTATTTTCACTTGAATCACACACAACACACTAAGTACTAACATATCTATTTAGTGTTATGTTTTCAGAAGAAATTTTTGTAAAGATAGAAAGTCCTATTCACCCCCCCTCTAGGACTGTTTGTTTGCCATTTTGATCCAACAAGTGGTATCAGAGCAAGGTCTTCTCAAAAGAATCTAAGAGGATTTGAGAAGAAATGGCATCTGAAGCTCACAATTATGAAGGCCAATCAGTAACAAGGCCACCATTTTTTGATGGTGAAGACTACCAATACTAGAAGATGCGAATGGAATGCTTCATCAAAGGTACTGACTTCGATTTATGGCATGTAATAGAACAAGGTGATTATCAAGTCCTTGGTGAATCCTCTTCTGGAGGTCTTTCTATTGCAGATAATAGAAACATGTCCTTGAATTACAAAGCAAAAAATTATATTTGTTGTGCTTTGTCTAAAAGAGAATTTAATAGACTCTCAGTATGCAAAACAACTAAGGAAATGTGGGATAAGCTTCAAGGAACCTATGAAGGCATGGATACGTTTAAACAAACAAGAATAGATATACATGTATCCAAATATGAACAATTTAAAATGCTTCCTAATGAAAATATAACTCAAATGTATTACAGATTTTCAAACATAATTGTTGGACTAAGTTCTTTAGGAAAAGTCCTAACTAATGAAGAAACAGTTAGAAAAATCCTAAGATCTCTAACTAATGTATGGACCCCTAAAGTTACAGCCATAGAGGAAGCCCATGACCTAACACAATTATCTATTGATAAATTAATAGGATCCCTTATGGCTCATGAAATTAATATGGAAAGATTCTCTGAAAATTCTTCAAAAAAGAAAATATCAAATGCTTTGAAGATTGCAGACTCCTCCTTATCCGAAGATTCCAAAGAAAAATCAGATGAGAGTGATGATGAGGCAATGCTCTCAAGAAAGATGTAGAGAATTTTGGCCAAGAAAAAGAAGTTTGGGTCGAAGAGGTTCTTCAAGAAGGAAATAAAGAAGGAACCTACTTGCTATGAATGCAATCAACCAGGACACTACAAGTCAGAATGTCCCAAGCTTAAGAAGAAGGATCAAGCTAAAAAATCAGACAAAAAGAAAGCCGAAGAGAAGAAGTTCAAAAAGTTCAAAAAGAAGGCAATGGCAGCAACATGGGACAATGAAGAAGGAACCAGTTTAGAATCCTTCAGCTCAGAATCTGAAGAAGAAGAGAAGGCAAATCTAGCCCTCATGGCAGGGCTAGAGCAGGTAAACTCAGAAACCTCCTATACATCATGTTCTGAATCCGATTCTGATAGCCTTGAAGATGCCTTCAATGAACTTTATGAAAAATATAAGACAGTAGTAAAACAAATAAAAATAGTTAAGCTAATTCTACTAAACCAAGAAAAAGCTAACACCTTTCTTAAAAATGAAACAGAATGATTAAACAAAAGTTTAAGTGAAACAAAAAGAACTAATGAATTACTATGTGAAGACTTAAAAAATAAAAACAGTAAAATCTTGGAAATTGAATCAAATCTTAAGGAACTTAAAGATGAAGAAAAATTGCAAGAAGAAAACAATTATCTAAAAGCCACTATTGAGAAAATTTCCAACTGCAAAACCTCATTATTTGTTAGAATCAAAGGAGCTAGGTCAGGAAAGAAGAAGTATGGATTAGGATATACACCTCCACCAAACGAAGAAGAAATTATTCGACCTCAAGTATATCCAACTCCTAAGTTTGTAGCAGAAAAAGAAATCAAAATCCAAAAAAGGTAAACCAGCATATTTACAAATAAAAACAAAAAGTCAGCATTAATACACATAAGAAAAATGCTTTCGATTTATGTTGTACTCATTGTAACCAATTAGGACACACCATTAGAACATGCACCACTAGACACTTTAGATGGATTCCAAAAACTAACCATCAAGGACCCAAGAAAATTTGGGTACCAAAAGTTACAATTTAGCTTTGTTTGCAGGGTCGGCTGAGGGCATCCAAATGGTATCTGGATAGTCGATGCTCAAGGCACATGACAGGAGATAGAAAGCTATTTACAACATTTAGAAGTGAAGTTGGTCAAGTAACTTATGGTGACAATGGAAAAGAAAAAGTACTAGGATGTGGAACAGTTGGTACTAAGGAAAAGAATCTGATAGAAGATGTTGTGTATGTAGAAGGACTAAAGCATAACTTAATTAGCATTAGTCAGCTATGTGACAAAGGGCATACAGTGAATTTTCAAAATGATAAGTGTATCATCCAGAAAGATAACAAGATAGTTTTTGAAGCTCAAAGGGTAAAGAATCTGTACACTCTACAGTTAGCAGAATTAAGAGAAGTAAACTTATGTCTTGCAACCACCAAAAGTGAAGAATCTGAGTTGTGGCATAGAAGACTAGGACATGCAATTACTTCAGTTATCAAGAAATTGATAAAGCATGATCTGGTAGAAGGTCTTCCCAAAATGAGAATCAAGAAATCTGGAATTTGCTCAGCTTGTGCAAAAGGAAAACAAACCAGGACCTCATTTCAGTCCAAGACAATTGTTACAACTTCCAAACCTTTGGAGTTAATTCACATGGATTTGTTTGGACCTATGAGAACAGTCAGTCTTGGAGGAAAAGTATATAGCTATGTATTAGTTGATGACTACTCAAGGTACACTTGGGTGTCGTTTTTAGAAGCCAAATCTGAAGCCTTTCAAGCATTTCTGAAGTTCAGCAGAATAGTTCAGAAAAATCAGAAATTTCATATTACAAGCATTAGATCTGATCATGGTGGAGAATTCAAGAATGAAGAATTCATGAAATAATGTGAAGAAAATGGGATTGAACACAACTTCTCAGCACCAACAACACCTCAACAAAATGGAGTAGCAGAAAGAAAGAACAGAACACTGCTCGATATGACCAGAACAATGCTGAATGAATACAATTTGCCAAAGTACTTCTGGGCCGAAGCAGTTAACACTGCCTGCTACATCATCAATAGGTGTATGATCAGACCCATTCTCAAGAAGACTTCATATGAACTCTACAAAGGAAAGAAGCCCAACATCAGTCATCTCAGACCTTTTGGCTGTAAGTGTTTTATTTTAAATAATGGTAAGGACAATTTAGGAAAATTAGATGCTAAGAGTGATGAAGGTTTCCTGTTAGGATATATTTCAAAACCTAGAGGTTATAAAGTGTTCAATAGAAGAACATTAACCATAGAACAATCTGTGCATATACTTTTTGATGAAACTAACCCTTCTATCAAAAGGATAGAAAAAGAAGAAGAATGTGTTGATGATCTTTGCAGGGAGTTAGAAAAGACCTCTTTTGAAGAAGAAGGTAAAGATGAAGAAATAGAAGATCCCCCATTAGAAGATCTTCAACAGCTAGAAGAACCACAAGAAGGGCTACCTAGGGAATTGAGGTACCCCCGGGACCATCCTAGAGAAAACATCATAGGTAATCCTCAAGATAGGATAAGAACAAGAGGTATGCAAATTCCTTGTGACTTTTCTGCATTAGTTTCTCAAATTGAGCCTAAGACAATCAATGATGCACTGAGTGATGAATCTTGGATCCTTGCTATGCAAGAAGAGCTTAATCAGTTCCAACGCAGTGAGGTTTGGACTCTTGTACCTAGACCTACTGACCATCCAGTTATTGGAACCCGATGGGTTTTCAGAAACAAGATGAATTAATCAGCGGTAATCACTAGGAACAAAGCCAGACTTGTAGCTTAAGGATATTCCAAAGAGGAAGGCATAGATTTTGATGAAACCTATGCTCCAGTAGCTAGATTAGAGGCAATCAGAATTTTACTGGCATATGTATTTTTTCATAACATTAATTTGTTTCAAATGGATGTTAAAAGTGCTTTTTTAAATGGTCTTATTAAAGAAAAAGTATATGTTGAGCAACCACCTGGTTTTGAAGATACTAAGTATCCCAATCATGTTTTCCATTTAAAGAAAGCACTGTATGGTCTGAAACAAGCTCCAAGAGCTTGGTATGAAAGATTAAGTGCCTATCTTATATCACATGACTTTGTAAGAGGTAAAGTAGATAGCACTTTATTTATAAAGAAATTTTCAGATGGAATCTTAATTGTACAAATTTATGTTGATGACATTATCTTTGGTTCTACTAATGAATCACTCTGCAAATTCTTTGAAAATTTAATGCGAAGTGAATTTGAAATGAGGATGATGGGTAAACTAATTTATTTTCTTGGGTTGGAAATTAAACAAACCAAGGAAGGAACTCACATTTGTCAAACCAATTATATTTCAAATTTACTTTCAAAATATGGTTTTGACAAGTGTAAGCCTTTAGGGACACCCATGAGCTCAGGCATTAAGTTAGATGGTGATCCTCTTGAAAAAAAGGTAGATCAAAAGATGTATAGAGGAATGACAGGATCACTACTATATCTCACTGCAAGTAGACCAGATATAATGTTCAGTGTTTGTCTTTGTGCAAGATTCCAAGCTGACCCAAAAGAATCACATTTTCTTGCAGTTAAAAGAAATTTTAGATATCTTATAAATACCAGTAATTTAGGCCTATGGTACCCCAGATGTTCAGATTTCAAGTTATTTGGATATAGTAATGCTGACTATGCTGGACGCAAAATAGATAGGAAAAGCACCAGTGGTACTTCTCAAATTCTTGCAGGTTGTTTAATATCTTGGTCTTCCAGGAAGGAAAATTCTGTAGCTTTATCCACCACAGAAGCTGAATACATTGCAGCTGGAAGTTGGTGTACTCAACTCTTATGGATCAAGCATTAATTGGAAGACTATGGTCATCAGCTCCAAGAAATTCCAAAGCTTTGTGACAATACAAGTGCAATAAATTTGACCAAGAATCCAATTCAGCACTCAAGAACCAAACATATTGAGGTTAGACATCATTTCATCAGGGATCATGTAAGTAATGGCAATATTTCTCTTGAATTTGTTTCTACAGAAAATCAACTTGCATATATTTTTACATAACCTCTTCCTCAGGATAGATTCATATCTATTAGAAGAGAAATAGGTATGTGCAATCCTGATTAAAATTACCAAATCAAAATTCTGCTTGAATTGCATGCTGAAATACTATTGTATGAATTGTCAGTGAAAAATCATCCTCAAAAATTTTCTAAGTCTCATGCTATATCATACATTCGACTGATGAAGAAACAATGTATTCGATTCATGTTAAAACCTTACATTCGACTGATGTAGTCGAATACATAATTCAACTCACTAAGAAAATGTGAAAAGTCCCTTACTTAAAAAAAAATAATATATATATATATATATATATATATATCAAGTAACTGACACTTCATTAAGGCGCGTCCCTTCATGTCTTAACGGTCAAATCACTTGACTTTGACCGTTCATCCTGAAATCTAGGGCCAGGTACTTTTCTCCTTCCATATAAGCAAACCCCTTCTTCTTTTCAAAAACACCCTTTTGAAATCTGTCTTCTTCCTCCTTTCGCGCCTTCAATGTTTTCCGGCGAAGGACTCACTGGATTCATCAGAAAACCTCATCTCTTCGGAAGAAAGGTAGGATCTTTCATCCATCCTGTGTATCTCTTTCTCTCCTTTGATGGTTCCCTGAGACCCCTTCTGTTTCTATCTTCTAGATGGCTTCATCTAGGGTTTCAGAATCTGTCCAGTTGACCCCTGATCAACTCCAACGTCTAGCAAAGATCCCAATCTGTCTTGGAAAGGCTGTTGAGTTCTCTCACTTGAGTGGAAACCATTCTTGGGTGGAAGAGACCCTGAAGGCTATGGGATGGACCAAACTCTGTCAGATTTCTAAACCTTTTGTAGCAAATACAGTTAGATCTTTCTATGCATCACTTCAAGTCTCATCCGGAAATACTGTGGTAGGATATGTCAAAGGGACCAAGATCACCATTTCTGAAGAGTTGTTGGTAGAATTGTTGGACTGTCCAAGTTCTGGACATTGCCTTAATGAATTTATTCCTTTGGAAAAGCAAAAATTGGGGATTATTGGAAGTTTGGGGACTATCAGCAAGAGGGGACTTCAAGTAAACGAGTTGTCTGCTGAAATGAGATTAATCCACTATGTGATCACCAATATTGTCACTCCTAGAGCAGGAACTCACTCCTCCATTACTGCTAGAGATGGAAATCTTTTATTTTGGGCAATTCAGAGGCACCAAGTAAATTTGCCAGCAGTAATCTTAGAGAAAATGATTGCTTCTAAAGATCTACAGGAATCCCTTCCCTATGGATCTCTGCTTACTCTCATATTTAAGAAATTCTCAGTAGATCTATCTGGAGAATTATTTGTTGGGACCATAGAAAAGATTGGAATTTTTACCTTGAGAAGAAGCCACTATTCTTTAGTTGGCAAGAAGCAAAATCTGTGGTTCAAGGATTCTGTGCCAGAATGTGAGCATGAAGTTTTTCCTGATGAACCCCTTGTTTCTCTACCCACTCTTGGAGTTCCAGCGTTAGAAGAAAGGGTAGATGCTCCTGTAGTTCAAGTCAGACTTGAAGTCTCAATGCAGATCCCTGAGCAAGAAGTTCAGTTCAATGTTTTTTCCTCCACTTCAGTGCAAGATGCTCCTGAAGAAACAATAAATGAAGTTTTGAGAGACCTTAGAGGCAAAAGAGTTGCATCTGAAGATGTTCTAGTTTCCCCTATACAACAGTCTTTTGAAGAAAGAGAGCCTCACTTCTCTCCGTCTCAGTTTGAGACCCGGCCAAGGTCTCAGGGGGAGAGTAGGAGCAGTCTTAATACAATTTTGGATTTTTTAAGAAGTCAACATGAGAACCTTTCTGTTCTCCAAATGCAAGTTGAGTTAATTGATGTGAAATTTGATAGCTTGGCTGATGAGGTGAAGCAAATAAAAGACCTTATGCTTCAGTTTGTGTGCCAACAGGGAACTTCAAGGCCATCAGGGCCTGCTCCCTCACAGCAGCAAGAAGAAGAAATCCCTGCTCAAGAGCAAGATCATCAAGTAGATCCTCAAGTGTCTGCACCTGAAGATCCAATTATTAAGCAACCAGCTTCAGTTGAAAAAGAATCTGAGTTTCAGGCTGAGCAGCAGCCGATGGCAGATGAATCCTAGAAGCAAGATGAGCAGCCTGCTGAGCAGCAGCAAGTTCAAAACCAAGAAGCCCAGTTAGCAGTAGTAATTTTTCAGTCTCAAGAGATGCAGCAGCAAGAGCCAGTGCCTGAGAAGCAGCCAGAAGGATCAGCAGTAGCTGAAGAAAATCCCAAGCATGATGGTCAGAAATCCAAAGCCAAGAGAACCCTTGAGTCCTCTCAGGACCTCCAAACCTTCAAGAGAAAAGTGAAGAGAAGACTAGTCAAAAAGGGTGACCCTGTCCTCCCTCTTCCTTCTTCTAGTGCTATTTCTCCACCAGCTCCCTTAGTTAACCTTCCCTCTGAGGCCACCCCTGCTGCACCACGAACCACTGCACCATCAGCATCAACTCCTCTACAGCCTTCACAATCCACTTATTCGGATCCTCCTCCTATAGATATTCCATTAAATGTCAAGTTCTCCATCTATCCCATAAAATTTAAACCCAAACCTCTTAAGGAAATCACACTAAATCTCTCCACTCAACCACCACATTACTATTCTTCACTTCCCACTGCTTCCAAATCTGACTCAAAGAAAATCCTCCTTCAACTAGTTGAAATACTTCCTAGTATCCAACTATCAGCTTCTAGTGGACCCAAAATAAGAGACAAGCCCTCCTTATTACTTCCACCTTTTTGGTATGCCTTTGTTCATCACTCTGAACAACACATGAATATGTTTGGAGAATATCTGTCATTAAGAGCTTTTCTTGAAGTCCATGGGTTGCCAGGGTTCACCTTTGAACATTGGCTTCCTATTCTGCTAAAAACTTCACAACTTTCTACTTCATATCTTCAATTTATTTCTCAGAAAAGTCACTGCCTCACACCCTAAGAATTTGTTGATCTCTATCCTAATGAGGCAGCCAGATTTCAATAAAACCAATCCAGGCACCATTACTTGACAGTTGAGCACCACATCTCCCTAAGGTTTTATACCTTGTTTGCTACTCATCTCAGAACATCTCACGCCAAGTACACAAACATGAGAGCCTTCAATTATGAAAGATTCAAGCTGGGTTTGCATGATGTGTCCAAGGGCCAATATGAGAACCTGTTAAGAGGACAAAGGGAAATTGTTCCCTCTATTTCAGTAGCATTGCCCTCTGGACTCCATCCTCCGCTCGTAGGAGCAGTCTCCTACAGAGGAGCCTTTGCTGAAGCTATCTTCAATAGATTCATCAGAACTGCCACCAAATTCAAAATCAAGTACAAATCCAAGTTAACCTTCCAAAGGTTTATCTTCCTCCAGCTGTGAAAAAACTCTCATCACCTTCTGGACCTACAGTTAAGCTTTGCTGAATCTGAGAGATTCACTCAAGAGCAAGGGTCAGTAGCTTATCCTTCCTACCTCTCTGAATGTCAGAAGATGAAACTCTCTCTGAATGAATTTCACTCCAAGAGTCTCATGGATTTGAGAAAGAACATTGGTCATAGATGGGCTCAGAGGTACCTGATATACTATCAAGCCAAAGATGCAGCCATCTCCAATGGTCTTTACTGGAATATCACTCTCAATGAGTTTCTCCATCTAGCAGCAACAAAAAAGTTTGTCCCCCTCAGAATGAGAATCGACATCGACAAATATCATTATAAAGTTGCTTGGTTCAGGAGGCGCCACATCAAGTCTATCAAGAAATTTCCCTCCACCAATCCAAGTTACAATGTGGATTCGGCTCTGTTTGAAAATTCTTTTGTCAAGAATGAGGAAAAGCTCTGGGAGGTCCTCCAACCCTTCCTAGCCAAAATCCCTGCATCCCTCTATGTACCCCGTTCAAATAGGCTCTGAACTTTGTTTGCCTTCACCAGCTTTTCTAATTCAGTACTGTTTTTCTTTATGAATACAATATATCTCTTCCTGCCTTTGCATTATCTTGTGTTTTGCAATCCTTTATGTTAATGCCACAAAGGGGGAGAAACGACATAGTAAAAGCTTATTGGAGAAAAGGTATAGAAGATGTTTATTTACTAACCTATTTAAAGATTTTTTGTCATTAACAAAAAGGGGGAGAATTGTTGAGCAACTACCCCTAAAAAATTTATAAACTTTCTTAATTTCTATAAATAATGTTTTTGCTATGACAAATCTTTAAATATATATTTTTCAAAGTAAATATACCACAAAATTCTATACAGACAAAAATCATGAACTCTAAAAATTTTTAAGGCCACAGTCTACCTGTATAGCCTACTAAATTCGATTGATGCCTTTGACTGCAAAACCCGACTCCTTCAGAAACTCAGTCAAAGTCTTGAAAATCTTCTAAGTCACAACATTTCATAACATTCGACTCATACAGCCGAATGTTTCCCTACTCTGTATTCGACTTATACAGCTGAATGTTTCCTTACTCTACATTCGACTGACTCATACATTTCATAACATTTGACTCATATAGCCGAATGTTTCCTTACTCTGTATTCGACTCATACAGCCGAATGTTTCCTTACTCATAATTCGACTAACTGATACAGCCGAATTCCTTAAGAATCACTACACAGTATTCGACTGCTGTCATCGAATTACTTTTGTTCTTTTCCTGAAGTCGAATCATTTAAGCTTTTCTTTATTGAAGTCCAATTATCTGTTCTTGTACATTCGACTTCACTGTCAGTTTTGTACTTAGTACTTGTTTTTTTTACCTCATTGTCAGTTCTGTATGTCTTGAAATATAAAGGACTATCAAATCTATTTTGATTCTTAAGTATCCTAGACATAATTTCCTTATAAGATGTTTGTTGTATAAATATCTTACTGAAACGCCAGAATAATTTTTTTGACAGGACATGACACATTATATTTAAAATATTCATCCTGTGCAAAATCTTGTCTTAAATGCTTTCTCTTTCTGAGCTCTATAAGTCTTGATGTCCTTGCTTCAGTTTATTAGACTCATAAGACACAAAGCATTTATGAATATCTGAGCGCATGGCATCTGACTATCTCACCTACCTCTGACAGACCCATGCCTCACCTTTTTAGCATAATCTATCTGTTTGCTTTTATTTTATGAAAGGTGTGTGAGATACTAGGTTCCATACTTTCTTTTGTCCTAAAAACTGACCCACCTACCACAGAGGCATGGAGATACGTTTCTCTTTGTCTTGTCCTTGTAACAGACATTAATTGGGCATGTGTTTAGCTTGTCTTTCTTTACAAGAGCATATCTTCTAGCTGTAGACAACTGCTCCTCTTCTGAAGACCTTGGGAAGATGCAAGTTTCAAGATCTCCTGGACAAAGTCTTCAAGACCTAAAGGATCCCTGAAACTCTCTTCAAACAGCTAAATTGCAAACGGCCACAAGCTCCAACGATTATCTTCTCCAACGGCTACTTTTTGAGAATTATAAAAGGAGCTCATGTTTGAAGAAAAAGATGATTGATACATTCCAGATACACAAGAGTGCATGCAAGCCAATTCTCCTAAAAAGCTTCATTCGAATCATTCAAAGCTCTCTCTCAAGCCTTTCTGCCAGCAACAGTCGGAGAGCTCCACTTCAAAAAATTCTCCTCTGAAGTTCTGTGTTGGGTGGGAATTGTAATTGTCATATTTTCTTCAAGTCCACCCTTGTTACTTTATATAGGATTTAGCTTCATTTCTTGGTCTTTTAATCCTACTGAAGTTAGTGTGTGTTTGTGCTCAGATTTGAGGCAAACACACAAGTGTTTTAATTCTTCTTCTGTTGTAATCTCTGCAGAAGGTAGTTCTGCACTGCCCCTTCTGTGAAGGGAAGGCCTTGTGAAAGGCAGTCTTTGTACCCCTGTTTAGGGAAGACTTGCTTGGGAGCAAGTGGGTTTGTAATTCCTCTCAAAGGTGAGAGAAGGCCAAATTTGTTGGCAGTTAGTGGAAATCTCAAGTGGTTGACTTGAGGACTGGATGTAGGACTTCCATGTGGGAAGGGCCGAATTAGGATAAAATCCTTGTGCATTTATTTGTGTGATTGTTTCCGCCTAGTTTTCACTTGAATCACACACATCACACTAAGTACTAACATATCCATTTAGTGTTGTGTTTTCATAAGAAATTTTTGTAAAGATAGAAAGTCCTATTCACCCCCCCTCTAGGACTGTTTGTTTGCCATTTCGATCCAACATGTTTGGCCTTATCTTTCAAAGAGAATGGAAATAGTGTCAGTCTTAAGGCATTTTCAGTGAAATTTTGGATCTTGACAGTAGAACAAATCTCTAAGAACTCATCTATGTGCTTGTAGGGGTCTTCATTGGGATTGCCATAGAAGGATGGCAACATCTGAATGGTTCCTGGCTTGATCTCAAAATGATTTGCAAAAATTTCCGGCCTAATGCACGTAGCAGGTTGATAATTAGAAGGAATAAAATACTCCTTCATCTGTCTAGGTGCGACCTCATCTACATTCCTAGCAACTTGGTTCTGGTCTTGGTTAGCCATCCTATGAAAGAATCTTTCATTCTCGTCTATAGGTTGAGCCAAATCTATGTTCTGGGAGCTTCTACCGAGCATGCACAGATGAAAAGCCCTCTATTTATGATTTTTGAATTTTTAGATTTTTATTGATTTTTGAATTTTTATGAACAAACACAAACAAACAAACACTTTTAAAACAAATTAACCTAAACACTAAGTGTTCCTTGGACCTATGTTATTTTTCTCAAAATCAGATTTATACTTGCTTAAAACCAATCCTAACTCTTCTTGTACTGGCCAGGTAAGAGGTGGAGTAGAGGGAGGCCCCCCTTGCTTTTGCAAGGACCCAATTAAATAACCTCTAACTCACTTAAGTATAAGATTTTTAACCTCTAATCCTAGACACCAGACATAAAGAAAAGTTTTGAATTTGAGAAAGGATAAATCTAATTATGAACCCTCAGGCCACGTCTACTGATTTTTATTGAAAGTTTAGGCAAATGCAAGAATGTGGAAAATTTTTGTGATTTTTGGGCAAATGAAAGGGTGATGAAATCCCTCACCTTATCTTTATGATTTCTAAAAGGTGATGCCCTTAAGCAGTCCCTTTTACAAATGTGAAGTGCAACAAACAAGTTCAAACAATGGTTTTCTAATGCTAAGTCTAATGCATGAAACAAGCGATGGAAGTCTTACCTTTTGCCCGCACTCTTCAATGCAAGAAAAGAAATGGAATTCAAATGACAACTAAAATGGTGAATGTCCTAAAACAAGTGATTCTAATCTTGAGAGATGAAATTTTTAATTGCAAAATAAACGGCTTACATGAAAGAGTGATTTGGAAGAGATTTTTTTTAGATTTAGATTTTTTTGTTTTTATTTGGTTTTTTTTTGAACTAAATGAAATGAAACTTACCTAAAAAAGTATAAAATGATACTCTAAACTAATGTCAAACCACTCTAACAACAAAAGTCCAATTATTACATGCCAACTAGAAAGAAATCTATGTACATGCACAGAGAGTACATGAAATCCTCACTACAAGCTTCACTCAACACTCTTCTATCTAAGATTATGAATTATAAACAAGTGTAAAAAGAAATCCGCAAATTCTCCTTCTCCAATGGGCTCAAATGCCAAGCCCAATCTCCATGTTCCTCCTTACATGCAAATCTGAAATGAAATCCGAATAACAAATCAATAGAAAGCCCAAAGCAAATGAAATGAAATCAAAAGCAAATTAAATCAAACTCTAATGCCTCCCTGGCAACGGCGCCAAGATGAACACATAATTATTGACTGTGCACTTTCGTTGACCAGAGTTCCGTGAACGAATCAACATGCTCACTTTCTCTAAACTGTCTCCCAAATTAAAATAGCAAATATGAACTAGCAAAGTGGTGAGAACAGGTCAAATCCACGGAGAGGCTGAATAGAATTTGAATTAAACTACTTTGACTTGAAATTTCTATCGACAATGCATTAAAAGTGAATATGTAAATAACACTGATCCAATCCCTCACAATCTTGATAGATCAAACTTAATGAAAGAACAAGTGGAATTGCAATGAAAATAAACTTGGTATCACTATACCCTCACAATTGAGGGATCAAACAAATAAATAGAAATCTGAACTAAAAATTCTCAAATGACTGGATGAACAAATCGAACTAGACAAAGAACACTTTGCGACACATGGATGCAACTTCCAGTTTTGGAATGATCTGGAACTCAAAAGAAAGAAAACATGGCAGAACAAAATTATTTAAAAGAAAACTTTAAATCAATCTACCCCTAGAACACAAGGGATGAACAATCAACAATTTTAATTCTCTAAAGAACACAGCACTGTACCCTCACAACTTGAGGGATGAAGAATAAACGGGAAGTAAAATGCAATCAACTTCAAAATAGTAAGAAGAAACACCATCAGATTTCTATACTCTCGCAGTCTAATGAATCGGTAAGACAACAGTAAAAGATATTTAAATTGTAACGTCAAACTATCCCTTCGATTCCCCTTCCAGCATTCACGGAAACACCAAATTTGCACTCACTCTTCGGATGAACAGAAGAAATAGCCGCCAATCGTCCTCCTCACCATAGTTGCAATACACAGAAGCAAGAGATAATAACAACCTCCACTTGAACGGGTTCACACAGCACAGAAGAACCGAAGAAATTGCCTCCAATTTCTCACATTACAGATCAAAAGAGATGTAAAAAATCCCACAAATTTGCAGTCACTCTCCTGATGAACACAGAAGAAGAGAACTACAGAATCAAAACACAGAAATCCCAAAATTGATTCGAACTCCAGATCTGAGTCCCTCACAGAGGCAAAATCCCATCTCAAATGATCAAACCCCTTACAATTGAAATAGAAAACAAAATAGAATTCCCTCCCCTGCAGCCGAACCAGAAGGAAGAACAAGAAATACAGAACATAAAACCCCCTAAAAATCTGAACTAGCTAACCCCTTTCTCTGCAAGAACAGAAAAGAAAAAGCTAAGGAAAAATTAAAAATCAACACACCCGAACTGGTTCTGGAAGAACATAAATGAAACCTAAAAATTCTAAAAACTTGAACTTGCCAACCCTCTGCTGAAAGGAAGATCACTGAAATGAAAAATGCCAAAAAAAAATACAAGCTCTCCAAAAACTCTAACCCCTTTCTACTAAGGACCTCGGGTCCCTTTATAAGCGCCCTGGAATCCTTCTCCCACCATCTGATGCTGCGCACGGCCCGCCTTCAGTACACCTGCATCGCAGAGCTCTAGCCCTGCTGGCCTCCGACTCAGACGCACCGGCTAGCCCATCGCCAACACACCAGCCAACCGCCCCGTACGGAAGATCCACCTGCCGTGCACAGGATCGCCACGCCAGCTCCCCTGCTGGCCTACGAACCGCCTTCCAGCCACAACAGAGCACACACCATCGCGCCCAGCCCTGGGCGCTGCACCGCCTTGCCCTGGCCCTGACAGCTCCTCAGTGCCCAGGCCACGAGAACATCGCACCAGGGCTCAGTAGGTTCGCCATCACACTAGCCGGCATCCCACACAGCAGATCCAGTCGCCTCGCCTGCAGAGCATCTCCGCCCAGTAGGCGCCCTGCACAGGCGAGCTCCAGGCGCTTCCAGCAGCTTTTCTTGTTGACCTGGTGAGAAGAAAACCACTTTATTTAAGTGGAATGCGTGGTGGGGTGAGATATTTAATGCTTTTTATTTAATGAAATTGGGTGGGGTATGTGGCATATCGGGATTGGATATGGTGGAGTATTTGTGAAAAGTTTTATTTATTTATTTATTGGGATTGGGTGGGGTTTATTTTATCCATTTAAAACTGATTTATTTACAGATGAATATTTACAAGGATTTTTAGAAAATATTTACGAAAATGATAAGAAGACCAATTATTTATGTATAATGTACCTGAAAAAGAAAACGCTTTTATTAGTCAAACTATTCAAGAAATTATTTGTAACGCCCCTCTTAGACCCAGTACAGTTACACCAACTCACATTGGATCTAGTAGAGGTATTACAGTGGAACGAATCCAACAATTTCAATACAGGTTGAAATATACACAAATAACTATTCAATTCCAATGATAATTAACAGAACATGGAATTAAACACTTGCAATCAGCATTTATTCAAAAGCAAATCTAATGCATAAAAGATAACAATAGTCCAAGGTTTATTACATTCCAATGATCAGTTGCATAAAGGAAATTACATAAGATCCTCACATACAAGTGCCACTCTAAAACTCTCTAAGACAAGCTAAGTCTCCACGTCCTCAAGCTCTGAGTCAGTTTGCACTAACTCCACCGTATCCTCTGGCTCTCCTGAAATGTTAGGCAAGTATGAGTCCACAAGACCCAGCAAATCACATGAAAGACAGTTCATAATATTAACATTATATTAGTTTTAAAACATGGTAGTACATTAGCATTCCATTCATTGATATCATATACTTTTCTTAATATAGTTCTAAGTCCATTGGCAATCATTCATTTCATGGTGATTCTAACTATTAAGGAAATAAAAATGTTTCACATGTAGCATGGAATTACTTATTCATGAAATCTATTCGATGTTATGTGACCTACAACAATTCTCATGTATCAATTTCTCATTTATGCATGCACTATTCTTTTACACAACAATTTTCATGTAGTAATACTAAAACATTGACATGTAACATGAAATCCTTTGAACAAGTTCACATGTAGGAATGTAAGCATATAACATGTAGTATGTAGCATGTAGAACAGGTAGACATGTAACTTGTAGCATGTAACATGTAGCATGTAGATATGTAACTTGTAGCATGTAGTCATTTTCATATAGTTGCCAAGACATAGCCCACACTAAATTAGAGATCAGTAGTCATTTAACATTCACTTATCACCTAGGCAATGCGGTGATGAAGTCATAGTATTTGCGCAAAACCGGGGAAAGTCCTTCCCACCATGACCAATAGAACAAGTCTACCTCTAGGATTTCAATCCGTTGCCCACAGATTCATTTCTTTACATGTAGGTGAACCATTACCATAGGGGCATCTACGGTGTAGCTCCTTGTAGGAATCTCTAAGATAGCAATGTCTTATTGGCATCATTGTTATAATGCATACACTAACGTATATAATAGATAGTGACATTTCATTTCATACTATTTAACATGTGTCAATGCAATATTTCAAAGTACAACACTTTCAGTTCTGAAATCCTATTTACTGTACAACAGATTTCTATCATGATACTAATATTCATTCTTGCATTTTCATGCATTTTATTCAATTCTATGAGTAATATATTGTTCAGAAATTCATAACAGAATGTACAGATGTCTGAAAATTCTGAGATTTTAACAGAAATTCGAAATCAGTAATTACAATACACATGCCAAATTTCATAATTTTCTGATTTCTGTAACTATTTTCATGAAATTAACTCTATTAAATCAACTAACTAACATGGTTTAATATTGAGAAAAGCTCACAATTTTCACATGGAATAGGGATTACTGACATATCATATCTATTGCAGTAATCTAAACATCAATCAACATGCTTTCTTTTACATCATTGTACTTATCTTATACAAATTAAACCTTGATCATTGTCATGTAATTATGCATGTTCATCAATTCATATATATATATATATATATATATATATATATATATAACCTACACATTATAGCAATAGACAGTCTATAACAATAACATACTCTAATATTACATGGCTGAAACGCATACATTCATAAATTATACATTTAAAACCAATTCACTCAGATTTCTAGAAATATATGATTCTGTTAAACTTGACGTCAATTAGTATGACGTTTACTATGGTCGACGTCCACATACGTTGTCGTTAAGTAATTATAAACGGCGGCACATAGCGCCGTTAACACAAACCGACGGCGGCACATAGCGCCGTTTACATATAGTAAGGAGAGAAATACATATATAATTCGGATGAACTAAACGGTAGTCGATATTGTCGTTTACATGTTATAGATGGCAATACCCTGGACGTCTAGTTCTAAGACACAGAAAACACAGAAACCTGCATGCAATAACGACGTTTCTAACCCTTCCCGTAGGTTGTTTACATGCTTTAAAAATATAGAAAAATGTTAAATATGTAGTATATCATATCCTAAACTAATCCCCCATGCAACTTGCCTCAATTCCTCCTAATGGAGCGTCGAATCCGAGCTCGAAGAAGCCCGTCTCGCCAGGGAGACAGTTCTTTCCTCCGTCTTCAAGCAATCCGAAACCTCCTCCGATGAAGTTCCTCCGCCTGGATGAGCCTTTGGGCACGAAGTCCTATGTATCTCCTCGGTGTAGAAGCCTCTGAACCGCACGAACCAGCACCAGATCACTCTGCAAATCCCTTCCTCGGCCCTCTTTCTCTCCTCCAGAACCAAAGCAAAAACCCCCTTTTCTTCCTGCGAGATCTGGTCTTATAAAGACCTCCCAAGTAAAGGCCAAACCTAATCCTGACCCTCGGATCTAAACGCATCGGATCAACTCATTAAAACCTTCCCGAAACAGCCGATCTCCTTAATCCGGAACGGAAAGCTCAAAAATAGGCAAGTTAATTTAATTTCAACATAGGTTGTCGTCTACCCCAAATATAAACGTCCATCGTTGATGTCGTTTATAGTCTTGCCCATAATTAAATAATTCAGAAAAATATTAAACGTCAATACCTATCGTCGTTAACATCCCATAAACGACATGCGATGTTGCCGCTTACAAGCTTTAACATCAAATGATCTTGACGCCTAGTTCTACACAGAACAACATTCAATTTATGCAGAAATAATACATTCAAGGAAATTCTAGGGTACTACATTATTGACTTTATTTAATAAAATCTAACTAGTGTATTCTACCAAAATTATCTAACTAATATGCTCGAAAACCTATTAATGGATGAAAATGAGAATTAAAATCAAATTGCGCATTATTTATGGACAAAGACTGTCTAAAGTTAATTGTATGTATGAACGTTAACCCGAAAAATTGTGCAGTTATCAAGGAGCGGTAGTTAAAGACTTCTTCATGTTATGGAAACTCTTTTCACATTCTTCTGCCCACACATGGATTTTCCTTCCTAGTCAATCTAGTTAAAGGCAAGGAGTTTTTAATAAATCTTCTGCAATATCCTATTAGTCCTAAAAAACTTTTAATTTTAGTTATATTGGTGGGTCTCTAATTCATCATAGGCTCAACTTTAGATGGATCAATTGCAATGTCGTTCTTGGTGATCACATGCCCTGAGAAGGACATCAAACAAGATTCATATTTACTCAACTTGGCATACAACTTATTAGCCCTCAATACTTGCATAACTATCGTCAGGCGTTCTTCCTAACTCATCTTTAGTCTTATAGTAAATCAATATATCATCAATAAATACTACCACAAACTTGTCAAAATATGACCTTTACACATTGTTCATCAATTGCATGATAGTCGCAGGGACACTCGTTAATCCAAATGGCATAATAACAATATCATAATACCTATACCAACTTCTAAAAGTCATCTTGTGAATGTCCTCCTCTGCGATCCTCAATTAGTGGTAGCCAGATCTGAGATCAATCATAGAAAAATATTGAGCTCTAAAAATCTAATTAAATAGTTCATTAATTCTTGGCAAGGGATATCTATTCTTGATTGTTAGTTGATTCAACTGTGTTGGATCCAATATAGAGGTGAACAGATCTAGAAGGGGGGTTGAATACATCTGTTACCAATCGTAGCAGAAACTTAAGCAATTTATGAATTACTTTCAAATTAGAAATCTATTTAATCCAAACCTTACAGATCTGAAAGCTTAATGAATGAAGTGTGTGAAGTATGTGAGTGTTGGATGTGTAATTGAAGTCCTATTCAAACTTCTAGCATAGATATAAGATCAAACCACAGTGCACAAGGGATTTTAGGTGGTTTGAAAATCACATCAGTGATTTCTACATCCACCCCTCACACAGTAAGGCACACACTACTCAATTACTTTAGTACAACACACACACGAGCACAAAAGCTCAGACATACTTGAGCATGATGGCTCAAATCACACATGAGCACAATTGCTCAAACCACACACACACTAGAATAAGATCACAAGAGATTAAAGCCTCTAGCTTTAATCTAATTCACACACACATAAACACTTGATCTATATAGAACTCTTGTACATATCACACAACACACATGCGATCAACCAGATCACACATACATATTGAATTGATATGAAGATATGAAATAAGAACAAAGGAAGAATTCTCTTCTCTTCAGATCTTGATCTGATCTTTATGATCGTAGATCCAATCTTCTTCTTCCTTGAGATTGTTGCTGCTATTGCTGCTTTGCAACCAACTTTTGGATCTACTGCTTCTTTCTTTCTTCTTCTCCTCTTGGAGGTCTACTACTCTCCTAGCACTTTGATCTACATTTCTGCTCTTTTTTCTCTACTCTTCTGGCACTCTCTCTCTATGCTTGGCTTGGATCAACAACATCTCTAGATGAGACAAGAGGCTCTTTATAGCCTTAGTGCACTCCCTTGTACATGGGACACGTGTGCACATAGATCTAGGGCACATCTAAAGTTGCCTCGTGTCCTTGTATGTCACGCCCTTTCATTTCTGAATTTTCACTCTAGGTGCATTGACGCATGTAGCATGTGTATCGACGCAACAAACTAAAAATCAATTTCCAACTTACCAGAAGGGCTAGGTGCATCGACCTCTTGAAGAATGTGCATCGACGTGACTGTGATTTGATCCATTTTGAGCTTAGTGGAAGGACTTGTGCGTCGACCTCTTAATTATGATGTGTCGACGCCACTGTTCACAATGTCTTGTAGACTTGTCTATATATGAAATATGAAGCATCAAATATGTTGTTATCATTAAAACAATGATTGTTATTATCAAAACAATGATTATGGTTGCGCACATAACCATAACTCAACATTCTCCCTCTTTTTTATGATGACAAAACATTGTCAAAATATTCTCAATTTTTCATAAAATCTTCAATTTTCATAAAATCTTCTCCTCCTTTTTGACAACATCAAAAAGAAGGTAGCAATGAATGCAATGTAAATAATCTCTCCCCATTGATCAATGACACGCATACTCTCCCCCTTTTTTTTTAGAACATTCTCCCCCTTTAACTTTTGATGAATCATTTGATTTTTTTTTTATTTCCTTCAAAACAAATTGTGCAAGAGGGATGTGAAGAAGATACCAATTGATGTAAAAGAAAATGAGAGTATAAAGATGGACAACAATAGAGATGATGATTCCAATTGTAGCAGGAAATTTGAAAGAAAAAATAGATTGTTCTCCTAAATATATGAGTTATCGGCAAAGGGGCACAAAAATTCTGATTGACAAAGATTGGCATTTGAAGATATCAATGTACACTATGATATTAGTATATGAAAGTTAATATAATTGTGCAGCAAGGGTTAAAAATAAAGATGATTTTTTATTGAGTTCTAATTTTATTTTTTTTATCATAAAAAATCACTTCAGAAATGTATTTACAAATGTGACATGGTATTTGTGTCTTAAATTAAGTTGTCAAGAGTGTATATCACCTAAAATCAAAGTTTTGATTTTAACACAATGTAGAATAACATTTAACACCCTTGAACAACATGATTTCTATTTTAGGTTAGCTGCATTTTGTACTCCTTTTTCTTTTTCTTTTCATTTCATTCATTTGAGATATTTCAAGAAATTTAGCAAAGAAGATCTAATTCATGCTTTTCTGTGCAAGCACACAAACTTACTTAAACAAGAGTACCTGACTACTAGGCATGTTAACCATTTATTTACTTCTTTTTGAAAAGAGATAATTTAGTTACACCTTTTGACTCAAACTCAAGCACGTCTTAGGTGAAAGAAGTCTGGTTACTCAGTGTACTAATTTAGTCTACATTTTTCTTGAAATATTCTTTTCCTGAAGTCATTCTTTATCTGAAATCTTTCTTTCAGTTCTTTCATTACATGTCATTTAGTGACAAGTAGCTTTTCACCTTAATAGAGCATGGTCATGAGTTGTTAAGATATTATCTTAGCATGTGTTAAGAATAGAACTCCAATATCTCATATGATATAAAACTCAAGACCACTCATGTGTCTAATGGTGTTTTGCAATAAAAGTTAAAAATAAACTTTGAGGATAAAGATAAACACATTACTCTAGATCTTAGTTTTCATCTTCATGTTTAATCCAAGAGCACAAATATTCCAGATATTTGAATTTTTATTTCTCATATAAAATTATCAATGGAACCTTGAATGGATTTAAGTGAAACATGAAGAGCTCAAAGATAAAGAATTCTGATCAAATTTCAATCAAGGTGTTGATGATAAAGATTCAAAAGAGTGGACATGATTGTTTTATTTCATGGAATTTGAATATCATCAAAACACATCAAAAAATTCAGAATTTTAGATGATTGTCACTCAAATCATTATTTAAGAAGAAAGAATCAAGAATAGTATTTTTGAATTAAAATTTGAAGAAGCTAAGTCGACACGAGGATCTTGAATGTATCGACACATGACAATGAAAACGCACATATAAAGTAGCAGCAATGTATTTGTGTCGACACAAGACCAAAGATGTGTTGAGCTACATCTTAACAAAACGGCTTTTTTGTGTTTTTCAAGTCCCAACAAAATTTATTTTCCTTAAGCAGCTTTGTAAATGCTTTGCCATTTTTAAACTGCCCCTTCAAATTACTCCCTTAACATGTACATGATATGAAAATGTTATCAAGTAATTCGAATGTGTCTATGCACACAATTGAGTTTTGGTACTTGGGGGAGAAATTTTTTCATGCATAGTGATAGCTTTCGAACAAACTTGACTTGTCTTTCTACAAATCACCATTTGATATATTAAGAAGTCAAATCAAATTATATGCACAAGGAGTCATGGGCAAAGTCAAGCAATTTATTCAATAGAGTTTTACCATGATGAAGTTTTTATTTATTAGGGAGTTTTTTAGAAACTTTTACCTAAAATGCGGATCATTTTATTTTTTATTTACCTGCCTTGTAGCAATTGTCATGAGAGCTTCACCTTAATGTTGGCTACAAGACACCCTGCATTCAACATTCAAGCAACACATTTTGGAATCCAAACCTGTTTGGGTCCAACATGATAGTGATTTCAATTAACACTAATTTTCAATCCAAACAAGTTTGTTTTTGGTATAGATAGAACTATGAGTAGCATTAATTCCAAACATGTACTTGATCTTGTTCAATGCATCTATGTTTTCATGGATTTTTTCTATTTTTCAAAATTTTAACATGAAGAGTGGAGGAATTATTTTGTGCAACAGAAATACGATGTTTATTCTAATGTGTATGAACTTATGTATGATAATGGAACTTTGGGACTTGTACAAATTTATATTTTTCATGCCAGCAGTTCCTGGAAACATGACCAAATTTATGACATGTGAAACATTGAACAGATTTGAAATGTTTATGAAAAATTTTGTAAGACCCGGCTTCCTGGCTTTTCATGTGGTATCTTGGATGATTGGCCACTAATGCGTCCAGGCTAGGTGATGCGTTAGTATCGCATCGTGGGTGTCCGACGTGATAGTCATCCTTGTCGCGACGAGCTTGTGTGTCGCGTTCTTATCGTGCCTTGCTTCTCCGTCGCATCTTCATGTCGCGCCAGGTCAACGGGTCGCGACAGTGTTCTGTGCCTTTTGTCATCTGGAAGCTGTCAGGGTGCAGGCGTGTCAGTACGACCTGTTGCATTGTCGTGGCGTCCCTGGGGGACGCGTTCTTGTCACAGTGCGTTGACCCGTCGCGTTAAGGTCCTTAATGCGATGCGTCGCCCCGTCGCATCTTGGGTGCCGAAGGCTTAAGGCCTTGGCCGGTGACCCCTTCTCCCTTTCTCCCTCTTTCCCCTCCCTTCTTCCCCCTCCAGCGGTGCTCCGCATCCCTCTCTCCCCTTTTGTGTTTTAGGTGAGGAGGAGGGCAGTGAGTGGTGTCCCAGCATTGTGGAGCTTGCGTGCAGCGAGGAGGAGGTGGCCAATCCCACGTGAAGGGCCCTATTGGGGTTCGTTCTTCATTTAATATAGGGATTGCTTGAACTCTTCTCGATCCGGGTGGATTGGGAGCTTCTCGTGCTTTCTAGTTATTTTAGATAGCTTCTCCATGCTCCTCTCCCTCGTGTGGTATGTGTGTGGCTTATGGGTGGCCCCGGGATGGAGCATCCCATGGGTCTGCCTCTCTACTGGTGTCGCGACTGTGGTGCGCGCCGCGACACCATAGGAGGCATCTGCCCGGTCGGGCGTGACCTTATTGCGACACATTTTCCGATTGCGATAGGGATCGCTGTCGTGATGCGTGTTCCTATCGCAACAAGGTTTATTGTCACGATGCTTTGCCCCGTCGTGACAGGGTTTTTGTCGCGGTGCCCTTCCTCGTCGTGATGGTATCGCAATGGCCTAGGGGGACGCGTCAGTAGCTATGTGTGCCTCGGACATTTCCGTGGTTCCGGTTTGGGTGTCGGCATATCCCTAGGGCTGGCTTCCCCTTAGGACCTTCTGGTGGGGAACGCGGTAGGTTACCTGGCTGCATTCAGTGACCGAAGGTGACACCTTTGTGACCGTGTCCTGGTGGCAGTGCTAGGAGGTTCGTGTCTCTCTAATAATCAATTGACCAGCGGTCAATCGATTATCAGTAGAGCGATGAGTCTTCCATGCTTTCGGTAGTGTTCCGAGGTTCTGGCTTGTTCGTGTGTGCCTTGGTTGGCGACGGGCCTCTTGAGGGTCCGTGCGTGCCTCTTGCTTGCTGGGCTTGTCGTGTCTTACAAGCCAGCGGTTCGGCGTGGTTCTTGTTGTGCTTGCCCTGCCTGTTCACCCGGTGCTTGGCACTTGAGGGCTTGTACCGTTTAGAGGTTGTCTCCATTACTTGGGACCCCGATCCTCGGGAACCTATTGAGGGAGTGCTCTGGGCTACGATTGTGCCCAAGTTGGCAGCCGACTTGGCGAACTCTAGAGCAGAGGGGAAAATGATGTTTGGACAGCGGCATTGAGTCGTTTGTAGAGCTCTCTTGTCTGAGGCGCGACGCCAAGGTTGTAGAGGTGTTTTCTTCCCGACGTGGCCCAGATAGTTCTTTGTCTCACTGCCTCTCTCTGCGTTGGTTCCAGAGCCACATAGTGGTGCTAGACGTGGGGTCACAGCTTGGCCAAGCTGCGGTTTTGTTGTGTTGTGGTGTTTGTGTGGCGGCTCTATCTCGCTCTTCTGGGGAGGCGGAGGCAGAGCCCTGGCTGGCGAGCAGAGGGCGTGGGCGGCGTGTCCCCCTTTTGGCTGCTAGCGACGGTGGCTTGGTTGTTTTGTTGTGACGGTGTTTCCTCACGATGTTTCCAAGTATGACTCGTTGCCCTAGCCTGTACGGTGGTTGTAGCCTGGCCGTGTCTATCTTCCATGAGCGTTGTTGGTTTGGCCTTGTTGGCTCGTGCTTCTGGTGGTTTCCACTTCGGTGTCCTCTCGGTTCCGTAGTCCAGTTCTTGGGTGCCAGTTTGTGGTGGCACCGGCGTGTGTGTCTTCCCGACCTCACGGTGTATCTGGGGTCAAGGATGGTTCTGCCAGTGGGCCCTCGACCTTTTGGAGGTCTGAGGTATCCGTGCTAGTGGTGAGATGTTGTTCTCACCTGGATGTTGTGTGGTCTCGGCAGGTGTGCTGAGGGTTGCTTCCGCTTTGTGCCGGACTCCGTTGGTTTCTGCGGGAGTCATGTGTGTGTGTCACGACCTTGGTTGGTGGTCATGGCATTGCATTATTTTTTTCCGCTGCCTAGTAGTACCCTGCTGCAGGTGTTCCTTGCTTCACAGCTTTCTAGTGTAGTTTACTGTTTTCGGAGTTCCTGCTGCTCTGGCTGATGAGGGACTGGTAATCCCTACTGGGCTTTGTTCGCGAGGCTCACCCCCCTACTTCCTTCAACTTGGGGCTCATTGTCGCGGGAGCTCAGTGTCGGACGGGTTACGGAGGCTGATGTAGCATCGTGTGTTGTCAGCAGCAGTGAGTGTGAGTGTTGTGAGCTCTTGTACCTGAGTGAGTTGAGAGTTGTGCTTTGCAAGTTCTCAGGGTATGCCCCTTAAGGACTGCACCTATCTTCTTGTACATGTGCTTTTACTTGAGACACATTGTACAGTTGTTATATTGCTATAGTTATTTAAATTCAGTACATATCTCACTAGACTATTTCTTCTAACACTTTCGAGTCTTCGGAACCATGGGTGGCGACGTGAACTTTTGGGTCCCTCGCGGGGGTTCGGGAGGTTGGATCGTTATAGTTGGTATCAGAGCGTGGGTCTATTGACATTTGTAATGAGTTAATAACTATAGTTGTCCCAATGAAAGGTACTAGTATGCTGTTGACACCGTCCGACTAGTGTTAGGCTTGTGCTTTCAATTGTTTTGTAGGTGTGCAACTTCCCTGCAAGGTTTGTGTGCATGCTGCAGGAGGGTTGCAGCTGTTGCTATGTCGCATGCGCCGTGAGTGTGGTCACTCGGTGTGTTCGTGCTGTGGTGGCGCGGTTGGCGGTGGACTCACTGGCAGTGGTCTTCCCCGTATGGAGGACGGTTGTAGGCAAGTCCAGGCGCGGTGCTCTTGGATCGTCTTCATCGCATTTGGATGTGTGTGTGTCACAAAGGCTGAGATAGCCTACGTGTGGTGTGGCCTTCACTGGTGCAGAGTTGTTGTCTGTGGAACCGTTTGAAGTGTCCCTGCCATGTTGGTTGTCCCCCTGATGTTGGGGTGTGTGCTGCGTTGGTTGTATGTATGGCCTCTGGTCTGTGCACTGTTGTGCGCTGTGCTCTGCTTGGTCGGCATTATTGCTCGAGCTAAGCAGATGTTTTGTGTGTCGTGTTGCATTGCCGGTTGAGCACTGCGACACTTTCCTATGGTTGTTGTCGGCCAGGTGTTGGCTAGTTGTGATCTCTGGTGAGGTGCTCCTGGAGTTCAACTCTGTTGGTTCTGGAGGAAGTGAGGTTTCCTCAGAACCGTGTTGTGCTCATTTTTGTTGTTGTTGCATTGCCCTCTGGGTTGAGGTGTATCGCTTGGTTGCCCTGTGTTTTGGTGAGGTTTCCCAGAACCATTTGCTGATTGTCCTGGTGAGGGTTTCTCTTAGGACTGTTTTCTGCTCATTTCTATCTGTTGCTGCACTACCTCAGGGTCTGAGGTATGTTGTTGTTCTGGCTAGTGTGTTCTTGCGGGTTTTCCCAGAACAGTGCCTTTGTGGTTCTGGTAGAGGTTCTCCTAGGACCAGCTTGCATTGCTTCTGCTTGCTGTGATGTTTTCTTTGAAGGTCTGTGTTGTTTGGTCGTTTGGGTTGTGCATTCTGGTGAAGGTTCTTCCCAGGATCGCCCTTTGTCGTTTCTTGCGGAGGTTCTTCCCAGGAGTGCTCTGTGTTCATTTCGGGCCACCATTATGTTGCCCTTGTGGTTTGAAGTGTGCCGTTTGGTTGGGCTACGTTCTGGTGAGGTTCTCCCAGGACGTCTTTTGGCACTTTTGGTGGAGGTTCTCCCCAAAGCTGTCTTGTGTTTGTTTTGGTTGTCGCTGCTCTTTCTCTATGTAGAGATGAGCTGTCGTTGTTTCCGGTTGGACTGTCTGTGTTACAGTCTGCCTGGGCATTTCCGGTCAAGGTGTGGTGCCCTTGGATGTGCGTCTGGGTGTTACATTGGTCAGCTTGTCTCACTATTCGTTTCCAAGTTTCTCGATTGTGCCGGTGGGACTTTGTGTGTCCCCGTGGCTCAAATGGCTTGTTTTGTTTTCCTGTGCCTGGTGTGCTCTCCCAGATGGTGGTCTAGTGAGTGTAGTGGGTGTTTGGCTGGCTGTGCTTCTTGTGAATGTGATAGTCTTGCATTGTGGGTTTTCCTCTCGCGTGTGGAAGAGGCTCGTTGCGTTGCGTGTCTCCTTCCTATGTTTTTTCGTTGGTTGCTCGGGGTGGTGATGCTCCACTGTGGTGTTGTGTCGCCAGGGTGGGCATCGTTGCGACCTTCTGGTGGAGTCATTTTCCCTTGAGTTGTTTTTGAGTTAAGTTGGTTGTTCCCCTCGTGCCGAAGTTCTTTATGGCACCGTGGGTCGGTGGAACTGTTCGTGCCATTTGTCGTTGTGATTGTTTCTTGCTGCCTGCCTGAACAATTTGGGGCATTGAGTCCCTATTGGTTTGGTGTGAGGTAGTACCATTTTCTTGTTGGGTTGCATGCGTGAGTATTGCTCTGCTGTGCACCAATTTTCTTGCTTGGCTTGCTCGTGCAAGTGTTGTTTCAGTGTGTTCTCAATTGCGTCTTAGTTTGTGCCTTGGAGGCTTTTCGTGTCATCGTTTTGGTGTTTGGCCTCTCTATCAGTCGCGATGGAGGTGGTGCTTCTTGCTCTTGTGCGCTAGGGAGTTTCTATGGTCTTTTGCTTTCGATGTGGCAGAGTCGGTGCTCCATGTTTTGTGTGCTTTTTGGAGCTGACATGGTTGTTGTGCTCTTGATGTTGTCGGCTTTCCGTGTGCTTCTGTTGTGGGTCTCTAGTAGAGAGTCCCCTTTGGTGGGCCCTGTGTCGTCTCGAGCTGTTGGTGCGGTTGTGTGTACTGCACCTTGTACGTTTTTTGATGGTTCGTGTTTTTATGCCTCAAGGGTTGGGGCCGGTTTGGCCTGTTGTGCCCTTTCAGGCTTGCGGTTCTTTGTGAGTGGCTTTTGGCAGGTCTCGTGTGGAAAGTCCATCCCGTTAGCCCATGTTGTTTTGGTTGTTGGTGCACTTGTGTTGCACTTTGCTTAGTTTTGGTGCTTGTGGTAGCACTGTGTGCTCGTGAACGAGTGTTTCAGTTTTGTACCGTCTGGAGCCTTGGTGCATTGTGTTGTACCTTGGGTGGCTCCTGGTGCTTGTGATAGCATCATGTGTTGTGCCGTGTCACCTGATCTTGAGCTTCGTTTGTCGTTTCATGAGTTTGCTCTGTAGTGGAGTTGTTGGGCTTTCCGCCTTTGGGACACGTGTGCTAGCCTATGCCTTGTGGTTGTACCGTTGCTATTGTGGGGTGGCTGCTTTGCCTTGTCTAGGTAGTCCTATCAGTGGTACGCTAGGCTTTGGTCGTAGCATGTGTCTTCGTTTTCCCTCTCGCTTTGGGAGTGAGTGTGTTCGGAAATGGTACCCTACTTCAGTCTGGGTCCCTCTGAGGTCGACGTGTTGCCCTCGACCTCAGTGGTTGTTTTGGTTCCCATGTGGTTGAGCATCTTTCTGGTGGTTGGCACGTTGGTACCCATGATGAGCTCTGTGTACGCATGGCGGGTGTGCTGCCAACTCTCGTATGTTCTCCGATTGTGCGTGGTGTTGGTGAGTCTGGAAGCTGATGGCGGAGTCTCCTGTCGGTTTGTTTGGTGACAGTGAGGCCTATTGGCTCGCTAGTACTCGACCACGTGGTTTGTCGATGATGGGAGGTGTCCGGTTTTGGCTTAACCTCAGACGTCTTCCTTGTTTCCGTCGTTGTGTGCCATGTTGTGGAGAGCGTAACTCCTAATTTTTGTGGCTCCACATGCATTGGTGTCCTTGTCGGACCACGAGGAAGGTCTGGGTGAGACCTAGTGGTGATAGTGGATGCTGTTTTCGTGTGCTAAGGTTTCTCCACATGTGTTAGATGTCCCTGTTGGACCGCGAGGAAGGTCTGGGTGAGACCTAGCGGCGGTGGTTGATGTTGTTTCGTGTATTGAGGATTCTCCGTAAGCCTGTTGTCGCTCTGGTTCACATCGTTTGCGTGGCTTCTCAGTTGGGTTGATGAACGATGCTAGCTACTTCTAGTACCATAAGGTAGTTCCCTTGAGACTTGTGGTTGGTTCTCAGGTGTTTCTCGTGTTGTTGTCTGCAAATGCATCCTTTGTCAGGTTTTACTGGTGACAGAGTGGGTTGCTGGTTGGTTGGCCCCAACAGTAGGGTCTATTGGTGGCTGTAGTCGCGCAGTTTTCGGCTGGCATTTTATGTTGTTCAAGTCGATTTTGGCGTTGCTCGGCACCTGTGGGGTTGTCGTTCCGTTTGGATGCCCTACGTGTGGCTGGAGTAAGCTGTTAGTTTCTCAACTTGGTGCTCCATCCGTGTGTTTGGAGCTTGTTGTGTGAACCGTTGGTTTTCCGACTTCATGTGCACCATGCGCATTTGGCGGTGCGGTTGTTGCCACGAGGAGGTCGTGGTGAGACTTAGTAGCTTTTCGCACCCATGCTTCGTGTCCTCTGCGCGTGTTTAGTTGTGCAATTGTTGCCACGAAGAGGTCATGTTGAGGCTTAGTGGCTTCTTCGCATTGGTATTACGTTTGCTCCTTGTGTTTCGTTTCGTGCCTCGAAATCTTTTGGTATTGCCCCAATTTCAAGGATGAAATTGTTTTAAGGGGGGTAGGATGTAAGACTCAGCTTCCCAGCTTTATGTCCGGTGTCTTGGATGACTAGCCACTAACGCGTCCAGGATGGGTGACGCATTAGTATTGCATTGTGGGTGTCCGACGCGACAGTCATCCTTGTCATGACGAGCTTGTGCGTCGCGTTCTTGTCGCACCTTGCATCTCCATCACATCTTTGTGTCGCGCCCGGTCAACGGGTCGCAACAGTGTTCCGTGCCTTTTGTCATCTGGTAGCTGTCAGGGTGGCAGGCGTGTCAGTAGGACTTGTCGCGTTGTCGCGGCGACCCTGGGGGACGTGTTCTTGTCAGAGTGCATTGAACCATCGCATTAAGGTCCTTAACACGACGCATCGCCTCATCGCGTCTTGGGTGCCGAAGGCTTAAGGCCTTGGCCGGCAACCCCTTCCCCCTCTCTCTCCTTCCCCTCCCTTCTCCCCTTTGTGTGTTTCAAGTGAGGAGGAGGGCCGTGAGTGGTGTCTCGGCATAGTAGAGCTTGCGTGGAGCGAGGAGGAGGTGGCCAATCCGACGTGAAGGGCCCTATTGGGGTTCGTTCATCATTTAGGTAGGGATTGCTTGAACTCTTCTCGATCCGGGTGGATTGGGAGCTTCTCGTGCTTTCTAGTTAGTTTAGATAGCTTCTCCATGCTGCCCTCCCCCGTGTGGTATGTGTGTGGCTTGTGGGCGGCCCCGGGATGGAGCATCCCATGGGTTTGCCTCTCTGCTGGTCGACATGAGAAGAGGCGTCTGCCCGGTCAGGCGCGACCTTATCGCAATGCGTTTTTCGGTCGCGATGGGGATCGTTGTCGTGACGCGTGTTCCTATCATGACAGGGTTTGTTGTCACGACGCTTTGCCCCATCACGACAGGGTTTTTGTCACGGTGCCCTTCTCCATCGCGATGGTATTGCGACGGCCTAGGGGGACGCAACAGTACTTGTGTGTGCCTCAGGTGTTTATGTGGTTTCGGTTTAGGTGTCGGCGTGTGCCCCAGGGCTGGCTTGCCCTTAGAACCTTCTTGTGGGGAATGCGGCAAGTTACCTGGCTGTGTTCAGTGACCGCAGGTGACACCTTCGTGACCGTGTTCTAGAGGCAGTGCCAGGAGGGTCGTGTCCATCTAATAATCGATTGACCAGTGGTCAATCAATTATCAGTATAGTGACGGGTCTTCCATGCTTTCGGTAGTGTTCTGACGTTCTGGCTTGTTCGTGCGTGCCTTGGTCGGCCGAAGGCCCTCTTGAGGGTCCGTGCGTGCCTCTTGCTTGCTGGGCTTGTCGTGGGTTACAAGCCAGTGGTTCGATGTGGTTCTTGTTGTGCTTGCCCCACCTGTTCGCCCGGTGCTTGGCACTTGAGGGCTTGACTCGTTTAGAAGTTGTCTTCGTTGCCTGGGACCCCCATCCTCGAGAGCCTATTGAGGGAGTGTTCTGGGCTACGATTGTGCCCGAGTTGGCAGCCGACTTGGTGGACTCTAGAGCAGAGGGGAAAATGACGTTTGGACAATTGTGCTGAGTCATTTTTAGAGCTCTCTTGTCTGGGGCGGGATGCCGAGGTTGTCGAGGTGTTTTCTTCCCCGCGCGGCCCAGATAGTCCTTTGTCTCACTACCTATCTCTATGTTGGTTCCGGAGCCACGTAGTGGTGCTAGGCGTGGGGTCGCAGCTTGGCCAGGCTGCGGTTGTTGTTGTGTTGTGGTGTTTCTGTGGCGGCTCTATCTCGCTCTTCCGGGGAGGTGGAGGCAGGAGCTTGGCTGGCGGGCAGAGGGCGTGGGTGGCATGTCCCCCTCTTGGTTGCTAGCGGCGATGGCTTGGTTGCTATTGTTGTGACAGTGTTTCCTCACGACGTTTCCAAGTATGACTCGTTGCCCTAGCCTGAACGGTGGTTGTAGCCTAGCCGTGTCTAGCTTCCGTGGGCGTTGTTGGTTTGGCCTTGTTGGCCCGTACTTCTGGTGGTTTCCGCTTCGGTGTCCTCTCAATTCTGTAGTCCAATTCTTGGGTGCTAGTCTATGGTGGCACCAGCATGTGTGGCTTCCCGACCTCGCAGTGTGTCCGGGGTCTGGGGTGGTTCTACTTGTGGGCCCTCGACCTTGTGGAGGTTTGAGGTGGTCGTGCTTGTGGTGAGACATCATTCTCACCTGGTTGTTGCGTGGTCTCGGCGGGTGTGTCGAGGGTTGCTTCCGCTTTGTGCCTGACTCCGTTGGTTCCTGCAGGAGTCGTGTGTGTGTCACGACCTTGGTTGGTGGTCGTGACATTGCATTATTCTATTCTACTCCCTAATAGTACCCTGCTGTAGGTGTTCCTCACTTTACAACTTTCTAGTGTAGTTTCCTATTTTCGGAGTTCCTGCTGCTCTGGCCGGTGAGGGACTGGTAATCCCTACCGGGCCTTGTTCGTGTGGCTCACCCCCCTACTTCCTTCAGATAGGGGCTCATCGTCGTGGGAGCTCAGTGTCGGACAGGTTGCGGAGGCGTCTATGGTGTCGTGTGTTGTCAGCAGCAGTGAGAGTGAGTGTTGTGAGCTCTTGTACCTGAGTGAGTTGAGAGTTGTGCTTTGCAAGTTCTCGAGGTATGCCCCTTAAGGATTGCACCTTTCTTCTTGTACCTATGATTTTACTTGGCACACATTGTACAATTGTTATTTTGTTCTTGTTATTTAAATTCAGTACATATCTCACTAGATTATTTATTCTAACCCATCCAAGTCTTCGGATCCGCAGGTGGCAATGCGAACTTCGGAGTCCCTGGCGTGGGTCCGGGAGGTCGGGTCGTTACAATTTTGATCTATTCCAATAGTATTTGGCAAGATGACCAAGTTTATTGCAGTTAAAACAAATAGGAGAATTTCTTACCTGATTCTTACATTTGCTTGGGTGCATATGCTGGAACTTTTGAAATCCTATAGAATGCCTCTGATTTTCTTTTGTTGAGGAGGAGGTGGAACCTTATGGTAGCTTCTAGCATGATGTGATGGTTGAGATGGCTTTGGAGCTATCCTGAATTGTAGAGGAACCTTGTACAATGTCTGTTGTTTCTCTATTTTCATTTTCTCGTTGTTAGTAGAGATTATGGGTTCTTTCTCCTAGCAACATTTTTATCAATTTTCTCATTTTATTTTTGAACATTTTTTTGAATAAGAACTCTCACTAATCTTTCATTAGACAAAATTATAGTTTTTAGCAGCAACCTTTTATTTATTTTAAAATTTTATTTTTCAAAAATTTCAATTTATCCAAAGCAACAATTAATTCTTTTTTTTTAATTTTAATTTCTTCATTTACAATAGCCAACTTCACCTTCAATTTTTCATTTTCAAATTTTGACTAAAAACCCAATTTCTCAAGTTTTTCACATTTGACATTCATAGTTTTATCATTCAACACATTTTCAAACTTCTTTTTCAAATGAATATTTCTTCATTCAACTTTTTACATCTTTCATTGATTTTCGAATCATGAGCCATATTAGAAATTTGAATCTTCATTTGTTCAGTGTCATGTGCATATCTTTTATTTTGATCTTTCAATTCATGTTGCTCATTTTTCAAGAAAAGGATTTCAAATTCTAGTTGGCTATGATTCTCATTAAGCTCATTCAATTTATTTTGAATTAATATATTTTCAGACATCAAACTCTCATTATCTTTTTGGATTATCTTCAATTTACTTTTCATTTCCTTGTTTTCTGGTTTGATTCTTGAATTCCTTTTATATAAATGCTCACATGAACTATACAAGACATCATAAGAAATAACATCATCTTCTGGGTCAGAATTTGATATTGAACAATAAGAAGGGGTTGAGTTTTATTTATCCTTTTGAGCCTTTTGATCTTCTTGATTTTTCTGATTCATTAGATGACAAATCTTTTGAGCTTTTTGAGTGTCCCTTGAGAGCTAGTATTTTTTCTATCTTTGGTCTTCTCTGTAGAATGAAATCATTAGAATTAGCATCATCAAAATCAATAATCATCGGTCTATTTATGATGCTATAGTATTCATCCATATTGCTACTTTACTTCTAAGCAATCTATTCAGTGCAGAAATAAAAACAGATATAAAATCCATAAATCAATTCACAAATTAGATCAAATTCAAAGATCTAAAAACTCAAAAATTTGGAATATCAGATAACCCGCTCTGTTACCAATTGTTGGATCGAATGTAGAGCTGAACAGATCTAGAAGAGGGGGGGTGGGGTGGAATAGATCTATTACCAATCTCAATGGAAACTTAAGCAATTTATAAATTATTTTCAGATTAGAAATCTATTTAATCGAAACCTTACACACCTAAAAGCTTAATGAATGAAGTGTGTGAGTGTTGGATGTGTGATCGAAGTCCTATGCAAACATCTAGCACAAATATAAGATTAAACCACAGCGCACAAGGGATTTTTAGTGGTTTGGAAATCACATCAGTGATTCCTACAGCCATCCCTCACATAGTGAGGCACACACTACTTAATTACTTGAGTACGATGGCTCAAATCACAGATGAGCACAATTGCTTAAACCACACACACGCTAGAATAAGATCACAAGAGATTAGATCTTCTAGCTTCGATCTGATCCACACACACATAAACACATGATCTGTACATAACTCTTGAATAAATCACACAACACACATGTGATCAACCAGATCACACTTACATACTGGATTGATATGATGATATGAAATAGGAACAAAGGAAGAATTCTATTCTCTTCAGATCTTGATCTAATCATCACGATTGTAGATCCAATCTTCTTCTTCCTTGAGATTGTTGCTCCTATTGCTGCTTCACAACCAACTTCCAGATTTGCTACTTATTTCGTTCTTCTTCTCCTCTTGGAGCTCTACTGCTCTCCCGACACTCTGCTCTGCTTTTCTGTTCTTCTTCTCTTCTTTCTCTACTCTTCTGGCACTCTTACTCTCTCTCTATGCTTGGCCTAGATTAGCAACGTCTCCAGATGTGACAAGAGGCTCTTTATAGCCTTAGTGCCCTCCCTTATACTAGGGACACATGTGCACATAGACCTAGTGTAACGACCCTCCTCATACCGGTACGATTATCTTCATGGCCATTTGATTGATTGTCTAAAGAAAATAAACATGACTAATGTCTGGCAATAATATAAGGTGCCCGATCTGGTCCTAGGAGGTGCACCCAAAAGTGCTAGTGCCCGCGGGAGTTAATTGACTAGAGCGTTTGGCATTACACTCAAGTGCTATCTATCTTGACTATCTAATGACAATCAAAGTGCTATACTATACTCGACTCGTTGTGCTATGTGTTATCATGTACTTTGTTGTGCTATTCTTATTATGGTCATCTTGCTCTCTGTGCTATATGATAGCCCACGAATGCGTCGTTAAACACGTGACTAACAATCTCAAATAATCGTCCTACACTCAATACTTAAACGGTAGTTAAGTGGTGAAACCGAGTCGAATCCAAGGAGAACTAGATTTTAGAGTTGAAAACGTTGGGCTTTTAGTTAGGAAAATAGTGTGGTAATATTTAAACTAAGTTGTGTTAAATAAATCTAAGCTAATTACAGAAATAAAGAGAGAGAGATAACAAGAGATGCTATTCAAAATTATAATCCACTAAACAATCAACAGAAATGTGTTATACTAAAACAAGCACCAACTGTTACAATGATAATAAAAAGAATAGAAAATTAAGAGAGAGAGAAGAGAGAGAGAAAAGAGAGAGAGCAGAGAGAGAGAGAGAGAGCGAGAGAAGAGAGAGGAGAAAAGAGAGAGCGGAGAGAGAGAGAGAGAAGAGAGAGGAGAGAGAGAGAGAGAGAGAGAGAGAAGAGAGAGGCGAGAGAGACGAGAGAGAGCGCGTGAGGGAAAGAGAGAGATAGGAGAGAGGCGAGAGAGAGTGATAGAGAGGAGGGGGAGAGAGAGTGCGCTACGTGCATGCAAACGCATGCACGTAGGCGCTCGGCGAAGGGCGGCAGGGCACGCTGGGCGGCCGCGTGGGGCGCAGGCGCGTGGGTCACGGGCGCGTGGGTCGCGGGCGCAGGCGGCCTGGCAGGCGGCGGTGCTTGCAGGCAGGCGGCCCTGGCAGGCGGGGCGGGGCGGGCACGCAGGGGGCGCGGCAGGCGGTGCGGGCCGGCCGCGCAGGGGGCGCGGCAGGTGGTGCGGGCCGGGCGCGCAGGGGGCGCGGCAGGCGGTGCAGGCCGGGTGCACACGGGGCGCAGGCAGACGGGACCGGGCGCTTTGCTGCTGCTACTTGCTGTTCTCCTGAGCAGAAGAGAGACCGAGGGAGAAGAAGAAGAAGGGAGGAAGAAGAAGAGAAGAAGAAGAGGGAGGGTGTGTGCGGAGGAAAGAGGGAGAGAGAAAGAGGGTGAGAATAAGTGGGGAAGGGTTTATAAAATAGTAGAGAAAGAGAGGAAGGGGGAGAGAGGAAAGGAATGAGAGATTTTTAGAAAATAGGAGAGGAGATTTTTAAAAGTGGGAAAGTGTTATAAAAAATTAATAGAATCTCTCCTTCATTCTCTCTTGCTTCAATCCAATTCATTGGCCCATTAAGCACTTCATAGAATGGCCCATTAACCTGCAAATACAACATATAATTGAAATTCATCAATTATAGTCCATGATAAGATAAATCTATGAATTTATCAAGTATTTGTCAATAAAGTGGCATGATTATTCATGATAATTATGAGATTATCACATCCCCCAACTTACTCATTGCTAGTCCCTTAGCAATACACACAAGTGAATAATTGGGACTAACAGGAACTCAAAACATCATTTTCCATGTCAAGAAAGCAGAGATAAGACTGATCAACAATAAGTATTTCCAGTTCTAGTAGCATGTGTCAAAGATGATCATGCATTTCATGTTATTAGTCAGTTCCTCAAGATACAGTTGAAATTATCATTTCCTTCATGAATGCACTTATGATCAATAAGCATTACCAAGATAGTGTACAAGCTTTTGACCCATTACTTAGAGATGATATCAACTCTAAATTCTTAAAATCCAATCCTCGAATTACAGGTAGCTTTCACTCTGCCTTTTTATTTCCATCCTTCATCATCATTTTTTTTCTTTCTTTGGATATCATTTCACTGTTTCACGCGAACTTCAAAACTTCTTGAGGTGCCGAAGCCCGGTTACTAAGCTAGGAATTTCCTTCTTCATTTTGTCATTCAATTTTTTTTTTCATAACTTGCAGGCAGGTAGCTTTTTCCCTACGATTAGTTTTCAATAAGAGTGTACAATGTCAATCCTCAACATGTGTTTTAGGTAAAACTCTCATCACCCTCATGAATGACACTCATTCATCATGTAATTCATGTGTGTAGAAAATTTCAAATGTAGTTTGAGGAAAATGTTAAGAACATAACTACAAAATTCATCATTTAACGTACCATTAGCACAAGTATATACTTAGAGTCAAATCATTCTAGACTGAGGTATTCTTTCCATGAAAATTGATGCATGAAGTACAATGTTTGGGATTTTTAGCAGGATTTTAAAATTTGAAAGATTTCCCTCCCCCAACTTGAATGACATTGTCCTCAATGACATAAAAGTAATGAATATAGAATAAAGCCAATGTAAATTAAGAAAGGAGAGATGCAACCTGATAATGACATGAGGGTAGTTGCACACTAGCTTCATCAAATGTAATGGGCCTTCAAAAACCTAGAACACAATAGAAAAGAAGAAATAAATTAAATCTCCTAAAAATATTGGGTTGCCTCCCAATAAGCGCTAAGTTTAATGTCTTCAGCCAGACACATAGAGCTAATAGGCTCACGTGACACCCCTAATCAATTGACGCCAAATTCTTGCTTTGTAAGGCATCATTAACCATGGTGGGTCAAGTGGTCCACACGTACCTTGTAGATCAGTAAGTGATAGATAAACTGAGGCACTCAAGATCATATCTTCAATTAAGAAATTTTCATTTGTACACTTCAGATCTTTGTATGTGTTGAACACATCAATGCGGACTTGATTATTCTCACCATTTTCACCCACAACTTCTATTTTTAGATCCTCTTTTATGATATCCAGGTCAGATTGAGTTGAATGCTCAGAGGATTGCTTGAACTCCACAGGCTGACTTGTGTCAAAAATAGTAGCATGATCTGGAATGAAATGGATATGACTTTCGACACAAGGATGCTTAAAAGGTTCAAGTGTAGTTGACCAATCAGCTAGTGGTAGCATGTCCATGAACATGTTGGATTTGCCAGGGTTAGGGAGAGGTAGGCGTTCCATATGTTTCTCGAAATCACAAGAGACCCAGTCAATGTGGACTTCAGAAAGAATTTCTAATTCATCTCTTACCCAATAAGAATGATTGATAACTACACCCAGCTCTTTCTCCACACTCACCTCTTATTTGTTACTCACTTGAAACGATGTCACATCAAACTCGAACCCAACATCTAGATGACACTCTTTCTTTTCTCCCCCCAACTTGAATTCAACTAATTCACTATAGTTGTCCTCAAATATGACATCATGGATGGAGTTTTCTTGATGGTCAGTTTCATGTTGGGCCAAGACAATGGATTTATTCTTAGTGGCACCCATCACCTCTTGATTTGACTCATTAATATTATCTCTCATCTTTAAAATGGGCATGTCCCCAATCATATTGGACTGAGAAGTTTCAAATGGAATTTGAGAGCCACATTGTTGGTCACAATCAAGATAAGGATGTGCATGACTGTCAATGGGTTGGCATGGTGACTGACTATCTTGCCTCCTTCTGATTTCCTTTAGTTGAGTAATCAAGATGTCAGTTTTGACAAAGGATTGCTCTAATTCTTGTTGTTGTTGGGTGAATGTTTGCTCAAAGATTTGTTGGTTATCATGGAAGTTTTGCATAAATTGTCCAAATTGATCATCGAAGAGGCCTGATTGTGAGGGAGATGTATAAGTGGACTGTGGATATGCACGTTGTCCCTCATAATGGCTTTTATCATGAATATCAATTTGGAATTGGGCCCATTGTTGAAAGTTGTGGATAGGTGGACTTTGGGCTGGGGTAAGAATAAGTTGATCTCTAAGTGTTAAATGTGGCATTACTTCTCCAAGTGGTTGGAAGGGTGTGCCTTCAGGAGCATCTGTTAAGCACATGGCAGATCAATGCCAAAAAATTTTTTGATCAACCATGATATGATTTCGGCACCTAGAAAGGGTCCTTGAATTTCCCTTGGGGATCTTGATAGAGTAAACTCATTTTTCAGGAGATACACCTTGGTCATCTTTTGAGTAAGGAGTGGGTGTGGATAACACTTGAAAGGTTTGGGTCTATTCTTCGGTTGAGGGAGGTGATGAGATGTAAAGTGGGTCAACATATTTCCTCCACCCTGAATCATACATGTGATCTTTAATTGGGTGACCATGAATCAGATGGGCTTGAGTCCATTTGGAGCCATTGGACTGATAAGTGGAGGTTGATGGATAAAGTGGGTTAGGTTGAGAGTGCATACCATAATGGGCTGATCCAATTTGTCCAATTGAAGTGCCAATTTCATAACCATGATTGTCAACCCACATAAATCTTTTTTTTTGAAATATTTGATTTTGTTTGTATTTTTAAATAAGTTAGCAAACAATTAATCCTATGGCACCTATGGTTCCCTAAGATATAAACATTTGATTTCTCACTAATCAACTGAGGCCTAACTCAAATCCACTCTCAAGCCCGTTAACTGGCCAGGTAAGAGGTGGGAGAGTGGGAGGTTCCCCCTGCTCTCGCAGGGACCTAATTAAATAACCACTTGTCCACTTAGGCGTTTGCCTATGAACCTCTAGCCTTAGACACCAGTTTCCAAACTTGATAGTGGGCCCAAGTGGGCCTAAGTCTCAAAGCGAATCCTAGGTCAAGTTTCTACTTTCTTTTATTGGGCTTGGGAATGCCAAATGTGCAGGAAGTTGTGGTTTGTGGGCTAAGGAAGGGTGATCAAATCCCCACCTTATCTTGTTAAGGAAACTGCCCTTAAATATTTTAGAAATGATGTGCACACCAAAAAATCAAGCAAGGGTTCTATGCAAGCATGGCAATGCATGATCATGCTTTTAAAGAAGTTGAGATTTCCCTTGCCTCCCGCAATCTTCGACAAGAAAGAAACTTTTCAAAGAAAAGAAATTACCTAAAGATGGAAGTCTAAATGATGCATGTCCTAAAGATGGAAGGTTTCTAATCTTGACATGACATCTTTTATTGGATTCAAGTGATTGATTTTTTTGGAATTTTTTTAATTATTATTAATTATCTAAACATGGTAACTAAGAAAAGGAAACTAAATCAAGAGGGTTTTAATGGTACTTACCTCCAACGCAATCCATCGTTCTTTTGGAATGAAAACAAATGGAAAGAGTGAGAGAAGGAAACTCACCTCACTTACCCCTCTTTTTTTTGTTTTTTCCTGCAATTTTCAGATTTTTCTTCTAAAGTAGAACTTTTTACCTACAGATTCGGCTTTCAGCAACAGTTTTCTGACAGATTCTTTAATTTTGCAATTATCAGGATTTTTCACTTTTTATTTGATACCTACAAAAAGAAAGAAAATGTTAGCATGAATATATACAAATAACACCAAGATTATCAAAACTAAAATTCTAATTCCCCGGCAACGGCGCAAAAAATTGATAGCCCACGAATGGGTCGTTAAACACGTGACTAACAATATCAAATAATCGGCCTACACTAAATATTTAAACGGTAGTTAAGTGGTGAAACCGAGTCGAATCCACGGAGAACTAGATTTTAGAGTTGAAAACGTTAGGCTTTTAGTTAGGAAAATAGTGTGGTAATATTTAAACTATGTTGTGTTAAATAAATCTAAGCTAAGTATAGAAATAAAGAGAGAGATAACAAGAGATGCTATTCAAAATTATAATCCACTAAACAATCAACAGAAATGTGTTATACTAAAACAAGCACCCAACTGTTACAATGATAATAAAAAGAATAGAAAATTAAGAGAGAGAGAAGAGAGAGAGAAAAAGAGAGAGAAGAGAGAAGAGAGAGAGGAAGGAGAGAGAAGAGAGAGGGAGAAAAGAGAGAGCGGAGAGAGAAGAGAGAGGCGAGAGAGAGGAGAGAGAAGAGAGAGGTGAGAGAGAGGAGAGAGGCCGCATAAGGGAGAGAGAGAGATAGGAGAGAGGCGAGAGAGAGCGATAGAGAGGAGGGGGAGAGAGAGTGCGCTACGTGCATGCAAACGCATGCACGTAGGCGCTCAGCGAAGGGCGCAGGCCGCGCTGGGGGCAGCCGCGTGGGGCGCGGGCGCGTGGGTCGCAGGCGCGTGGGTCGCGGTCCGGGCGGCGCTGGCAGGGGGCGGTGGTGGCAGGCGGGGCGGGCCGGGCGCGCAGGGGGCGCGACAGGCGGTGCGGGCCGGGCGGCGGGGCGCGGCAGGCGGTGTGGGCCGGGTGCATACGGGGCGCAAGCGGGTGGGGCCAGGCGCTTTGCTGCTGCTGCTTGCTGTTCTCCTCAGCAGAAGAGAGACCTGGGGGAGAAGAAGAAGAAGGGAGGAAGAAGAAGAGAAGAAGAAGAGGGAGGGTGTGTGCAGAGGAAAGAGGGAGAGAGAAAGAGGGTGAGAATAAGTGAGGAAGGGTTTATAAAATAGTAGAGAAAGAGAGGAAGGGGGAGAGAGGAAAGGAAGGAGAGATTTTTAGAAAATAGGATATGAGATTTTTAAAAGTGGGAAAGTGTTTTAAAAAATAATAGAATCTCCATTTATTCTCTCTTGCTTCAATCCAATTCATTGGCCCATTAAGCACTTCATAGAATGGCCCATTAACCTGCAAATACAACATATAATTGAATTTCATCAATATAGTCCATGATAAGATAAATCTATGAATTTATCAAGTATTTGTCAATAAAGTGGCATGATTAGTCATGATAATTATGAGATTATCACTATACTTGGTACTTGTGCTATTTGAATCATGCTATTTGTGCTATCACTTGCTCGACATTAGTTACACTACTCTTTAATACATTAATCATTTAAAGCATGTCTGACCATGAGATTTAAGTTATACTGGGCGTTATCACTCACCCTGCGTTATTTGATATGTGTTCTCAAGTGAGTTTGAGGAGGATACCTACACACATGAGGAAGGGGATGACCAGGAGTGATGCAAGAGTGCCCTAGCATATTAGCGTTATATTAGAAGTCTAGTATTTTACTTTTTCTTCCATGTAATGATGTCAGTTGGGCCTTAAGTAATGGCTCTGAATTAGTGGTTGTAATAGACATTAGTTGAATTATCAATGAATACATTTGATTTAGTGTCATTCAATTTTTCAATAGATGATGTTCTATTATACGCTCTATACTCGCTTACTTGCAACTACCTCACGTTTTGATATCCGCGTCGGAGCGGAGTGTGACAGTTTTGTGGTATTAGAGCCTAGGATTTTGGTAAGCCTAGGATATCTTAAGTGTAGGAGGTTCTAGGATGAACTGCCTTGACTACTCATTAAGTACCATACCTATGTGAGAATTGGGTAGAACCAGGGTCAAGATTTAAAAGATATTCACACACGTACTAATTTAGTTCCACATCAATACCTTAACGTTAAGTTTACTTTTGAAGGAACTTAGTACTGAGATGGCTGCTGAAAGAGCTCAAATACGTGGCATGCAATAGACCATCTAGGAGCTTACTTATGCCCTCCTTCAACTCGCACAGGGTGGGGGAAACTGCGGAGCAGGCAAGCTGCATCGCAATTCTAGAAGTATGAATCCACCTCGATTAAATGGTACTACTGATCCAGATGAAGCCGAGCACTGGATTAAGGAAACGGAAAGAATTTTTCACGTCATGCAATGTGCGGCAGGAGATAAGCTGTTGCTAGCTACATTTCAACTCGAGAGAGATGCCTGCACCTGGTGGGAGTCTATGGAAGCGACCAGAGCAAATGGTCAATTCACTTGGAATGAGTTCAAGGAAGCATTCAACGCCAAGTACTTCTCTGAGCGTCTCCAAGAAAGGAAGGCTGTGGAATTTGCTGCTCTCAAACAGAGAAGCCTTTTTATGGCTGAATATGAAGCTCAATTCTCCAGACTGGTACACTACCTTGATCATCTTGTTAACACAAAAAGGATGAAGGCTAAGCGATTTCTCAACGGCCTCAAGCCACAATACACAACACAATTAGACCCTCTCGACATCCAGACATATGTCGAGTTGGTTAAGAAGGCTCACCTCTTGGAGGATGCTACAGATTTCATCGATTGTATCAAGGGGAGGTTCATAAAGAAAGAGTGACACCTGGCTCTTTAAGTGCCAAGCCGAACAATGGCAAGAAGCAACCTTTCAACATCACAGAAGGGTCGAGTCAAGAAAATAAGCCAAGGGTAAATGCCCCCACTACCCCAGCAAAAGGCAATTGCAAACACTGTGACACACCTGGTCACACTGCCGATGAGTGCTGGAGGAAGACTGGCGCATGTCTGCACCGTGGTAGCAACGAGCATCGCATCCCTGAATGCCTGCTGCTCAAAGAACATGAGAAACTCACCCATGTGCCGAAGAAGCAAGGCAGACTGCAAGCCCTGCAAGATGAAGGAACCACTAAAGATAGAGGAGTGGTAGAACATTACAAGTTTTCTCTCAATCAACATTTGTTTTGCTTGATACTGGCGCTACACATTCGTTCATATCTCAAAACTTTGCTGATACTCTGAATGTTAAACCTGCATCTATGGGTTTTGAATTCTCTATCACAACCCACTGGGAGAGAAAGCAAAACTGAACAAATATTTCCCATTAGCCGATGTTATGATCAGAGAACTCAATCTAAGAGCCGACCTAGTGTGTATGCCCATGGAAGACTATGATGTGATTTTGGGAGCCAATTGCTATCCACTTATGGAGCAAGTGTCGACTATAGAAAAAGAAAGGTGACATTTAGTGAATTCTCTAAGATATCATTCACTGGAATTAGACACAAGAGACGAATGTCTCTAGTCTCTGCCATACAAGCCCACAACATGATAAGGAAAGGTTGTATTGTTTTCCTTGCGGCCGTAGTGGTTGAAAAGAAAGGGTCCAAGATAGAAGACATACTCATACTCTAGAATTACCCTGATATCTTCCCAGATGAGCTGCCAGGGATGCCTCCTGAACAAGATGTAAATTTCTCTATTGACTTACTCCTTGGAGATATACCGGTGTCACGTCAACCATATAGAATGTCACCTGTCGAGTTAAAAGAACTAAAAGCAAAACTTATGGAGTTATTATAAAAAGGGTTCATTAGAACAAGCACTTCCCCATGGGGAGCACCTGTTCTATTTTTCAAGAAGAAGGATGGATCTATGAGATTATGCATCGATTACAGGCAACTAAATCAGTTAACAATCATGAACAAGTATCCATTGCCTCGAGTCGACGAACTCTTTGACCAGATATCTGGAGCTCAATACTTCTCCAAGATTGATCTTAGATCTAGCTATCATCAAATGAGAATCAAGGAAGATGACATCTACAAAATGGCTCTCAGGAGCAAGTATGGACATTATGAATTCATCGTTATGCCCTTTGGTCTAACCAATACTCCTGTAGTTTCATGCAGCTAATGAATAGCATGTACCAGCCATATCTTGATAAGTTCGTGGTCGTCTTCATTGATGATATTCTTATATATTCTAAGACCAAAGAAGAGCATGAAGAACATTTGAAGATAGCTCTACAGATCTTGCGCGACAATCAACTTTATGCTAAATTAAGCAAGTGTGAATTCTGGCTTGAAGAGGTGTCCTTCTTAGGCCATGTCATCTCTAAACATGGTATAGCTGTTGATCCCTCCAAGGTTGAAGTTCCACTTAACTGGGAGAGACCAACCAATGTTATAGAGATTAGATGATTTTTGGGATTGGCTGGCTATTAAAAGTAGTTCATAAAAGACACCTCCAAAATTGTTGTACCTCTCACTCGCCTTACTCGAAAGGAGAATCCTTATGTTTGGAGCAAGGTGTGTGAGAAAAACTTTGTCCTAGTCAATACACTGTTGTTGGCATGAAAAATTGTAAAATCCCAAAACCCCCATTTTCTAATTTCCAAAAAATACCCAAAAAGGGGCTCCCCTAACAGATGGAGCACCTTCATCGGTTAAGGAGAGTCTCCTTAACCAATAGAAGCCTTCCATCGGTTGGGGGAGCACCCTCCTAACTGATGGAACACCTCCATCGGTTGGGGAAATTCCTCCCCCAACCGATGGAACCTCCCATCGGTTAAGGGGGCACCCCTTAACCGATGGTACCCCTTCCATCGGTTGGGGAGATGCTCCTTAACCGATGGAAGGCTTCCATCAGTTAAGCCCTTCATTCGCCCTCCTTCCATCAAATGTAAAGGGGCTAAAACCCCTATAAAAACCCATGTAACCCATGGCAAAAGGGAGCTCTCTTTTGGGATCTTTTTCGGATTCCTGAATTCAAAAAAATCTGAAAAAGGAGGAGGCTCTCTCAAGGGGAAATTCCAACTTGTTCACAAAAGGTTCTTCCGCTTGGTGTGAAGGTAATCACCCTCGACAAGAAAGCGAGGTCGTCTCCCTCCGGCTACGAAATCTCCTTAATCTCCCTTCATGTCGAGTTAGTCTCCATGGGGGGGGGGGTTTAAAATCCAAATGTAACCCATACCTCCACATCGAGCAAGTCTCTGTGGAGGTAGAAATTAAATTGTGCTCGCGTGCTTCGGGGTTTAAATGCCTTCCATGTTGAGCATGTCTCCATAGGTATAAGGTACTTAATGAACTTCGTGTTCTTGTATTCTAATTGTTTCCATGTCCAGCAAGTCTCCATGGATATAAGCATTTAGACACATGTGTTCTTCCTTCTCGTCGAGCGAGTCTCCGAGATGGGTAAGTTTTTATGCTCATATGTATATGTTTTCTATAGTAAACTCTGCCCAAGCGGAGGTTCTGCTCAAAAACATACTCATATGTTCACAAATAATGTGCTGATATGTATATATTTTCTAAAGAAAACTCTGCCCAAGCGGAGGTTCTGCTCGAAAACATACTCATATGTTCACAAATAATGTGTTCATATGTATATGTTTTCTAAAGAAACTCTGCCCAAGCGGTGGGTTCTGCTCGAAAACATGCCCATATGTTCATAAATATACATGTTCATATGTACGTATTTTCTAGGGATCCTACCATAAAATAATACGACCATATGCCTATCAAATATATGTTCATGTATTCACACGGTAACTCTGCCTATGCGGGAGCTCTGCCCATGTCACGCCTTGAGAATTACGCAGCGGATATTAATTCTGATAATTCGAGTCGATATCCCGAGACCTGGAAAGTCGGCAAATAAGCCTCTAGCTAGCACGCACTAAATGTATATCAACACAACATCATAATAGGGCCCAAATATAGAACTCAATTGAAATGGTATTCAAATCTCAACTCATTGTATCAAAGTAAACTAATACAACTCTTAAGTTGTGTGTAATAGGACTACGACTCAATAAAAGGAAAAGTACATTTATTCCTGACTTCCTACTACATGTTCTAACACTCAAAATATGAACTAGGGATAGACTCTCATATTGGAACGCTCATCACTAGGACGCATTCCCATCCTCGATTTGCTCCTCCTCTTGAATTTCATAGTCACCTAGAATGGTTAAAAGTAGGGAATGAGAAAACTAGCCCAGTATGATTTATATCTCAATGTGCGGGCAATGATATAAGTGATTAACAATTTAGAACTAGGTAAGCACGATTGTCAAGATATGCATGTACGATTAAAACTCATTAAAACATGATACATGTACAAGCTAGATAGAGTGATGATGATAGAGCAAGATCTAGAACGATATAACGAGCAAGATATTATCAATAGTGAGGCATGTAACAAGCATGCAAGATATCACTTTAAATTGCAATAAATGCAGGATGGCCATATCACGAAAGCAAGCAAGCACGCACGAGCACGATCATGTAACACTAATCAGGCACAAAGACACTAATGTACACCAAGGAAAGATCCACCTTGAAATGCACACTAGGACACGTGTATGTGGATTTTGTATCTAGCATTCAACACGACACGCACGACTCCTAGCACAGATGCAATGCCAGTAATCATTATACCCCATGGTTAACAATATATTTATGATTCTCCGTCATTGGGGCTAGACTGGAGCCCTTGGACACTTGTCGTGCCCGGTCAAAATCTCACTTTAATTTTAAATGTAGATACCCACCGTCATTTAATGGCCATGAGAGTTTCAAGATGTAAGCATGTGTAATGTCATGTTCATGATGATGATGAGAATAAGTAACTAGTAATGTGAACATGATTGCATGATAACAATAGCCAAGAGATAATTTCGGCAGCATAACGACATAATTTAAGCTTTAGTTATCTCTTTACATTAATGGATTAAGTCTAGATTTATGAATCACACTCACGAGAACAAGATGAGAAAGGAAGTGCATGATATCTCCAGGGAACTTCAATGGTACAACCAACTCGGTCTCCATGAGGGAATCAACGGAGTACGGAGATTTATGGAGGTCTTAGAGAAAAGGTCGCTAGTCAACTGATACGGAATGACCGATACAGAGCTTCCAATCCCTCAAGAAATGGCTGCCTAGGTGTGCAAGTGTGCAGTGATGTACGCATCTGAATCCATAATCCACCGATTTCAAACTTGCAGAAAGCACTTAACATGATAACATGTGATGAAACTATACACATTAACTAAATTTTGTTTGCAAGATTTTATGATAACAATTATCATTTTCATAAGCTAGAACAGTAAGAAGAGTGAATCACAAGTTACATGAATGGTCACGTCATTAAGGGAGCAATTAGAATGACATTCGTGCAATTATAGCTTTTAAATGGGTTAATTACTTGTAAACCATTAAACAGATCTCATGAGATGGTTAGAACAAAGATATACAAATCATGCACTTAATACCATGTTAAACAGTCCTCGGGTAAGCCTGGAAATATGCGTCCTACACAGTGGACGAACTTCATAACGTAGTGCATAGTAAAAACAAGCGAAACTGTGAAGAAGGTAAATCGCGTCGGCCTACATGGCTGCCATTTGATGTGAATTGCATCGGGGTAATCCGACGCGTTCATGGAAAATCGTTAAATATGGAAATAGGCGGGAAAACCGCTTGAATCGCGTCGGGGGATCCCGCCGCGGTTCAGATAGGCACAAACTCCCACACGACGCACAGTCTCACGTGGGCCGTTGACTGGTCAGTGTGAGAATCGCATCGGTTCTCGTGGATGCCTTTTGATGAATCGCTTCGGCCAAGGTCGACGCGATACCAGGCGTGGGAATCGCGTCGCCTGGACCGGACGCGGTTCAAATGTCAACCCGAAAACAAAATGCAGGAAACTAGTGCTCGATCCATGTAACACGTATATCTTCTAAACTAGGGCTCTTGGGACAAAAGTGTCAACATGAAAGTTGTTGGCAACATGGAGTAGAAGAGAACTATGATTTTTAAATAATTTAAAATGGCCTCAGGATGCATGATAAATTGACATGAACATAAAAAGTCCCTAACATGTGCGACTTTGGAAAAACACTTATAACTCAAGATGTACTCATTGGAATTCGATGAAACCAATTGGAAAGGAAACTAGACTTCATGCTCTGCACATTGTTGTATGAGTTTTTAAGGTTTGGCCTGAGAAAATCTACCGTTTGGGTTGAAGAAGTCTCATTCTCCTGAAAACCCTCGTTCAGACCACTCGTTGAAGAACGCTTAATACACCTAGTATACTGCATGAAAATTGTGCATTTCAGTTGTTTTACAAACTAGACATGACTCTCTTTCCAAGGGTATAAGCCTTGCACAATGTGGTTTAGGTTTGGCCTACCTTTGGTCGACTCCAAGTGGACGGTTTGCACAGGTCGAGGTAGACGCAAAGGGGAAGAAGATGAGCTTGGTGTGGCCGATCTCCTACTCCCCAGCCGCCAAGAGCTCCTCCACATGACCCCAACAAGTTGTAAAACTAGTCCCCCAAGGTTTTGTGCAGAGTATTTAAGCATCTAGGGCTTTTAGAAGTCCTATTGCATCAAGCAAGGAAAAGTTGCGATTTTGGCAAGCCCCCTTCCATGTTTTGAAGATCTCTTCCTCCATTGGAGTGTCTTGGCCATCAAGCAACCTCCAAGGGTGGCTAGGCATGAATTTGGGTTGCCAAGAGAGCATTATTGCATCCAATTTTTACCGTAATTGCCTCTTTCTAATTTCAGCTTATTTAGGGTTAGAAATTTCTATGCATTTTCTTGCTTCATTTGATTTTTGGTCCAAATGTGATCCATTGGCCCAATATCAATAATGGGTCATCAATATATAATGTTGGAAGTCTTTCCAACATGTTTATTTAATTTATGGTCATGTCATATTTCTGTGTTAATAATTTTCTGACTTGTTTCCTAATTTGGATAATTGGTCACCTTGTGACATGCACTTGGTCAATTGGATTTTTTCGTTGCATGAATTTCTTCGTGGAACACTTAGGAATAATGTTTGGGGTTGATTAATAATTTTTATGAAATTTTCCGATGTGTTCTTGCACATACGATAATGGTACGTATGTTTTAAATACTCTGATATTTTGGAAGTCATTTATTTCCATTTATTCCAATTTTTATTTAATAAATTTTCCAGGGTGCTATAGCCCAAATCCATAGTATATTCAAACACCAAATGAATTCACGGGTATATACCCGCTCATTCTTTAAATTACATACTAAATTCTCAAATGTAGTCCATACTCTTTTCAAAATAAAATCCTTTCTCAAAGCAAACCTATTTCGTCTGATAAAAAAATAAGGAAACACCGTGTTATTATTTTCTAGAAAAATGCAAAACCTTTCAACTTTGCTATCAATGGTGTTTGGCTTAAAACTGATGTAAAAATAACATTAAAGGCTTTTAATCCGATGTAAACAAAACATTGATTCCGATCGATGGAGACATGGGTTCAGCACACACTACCCTAATCGTCTGATGAAATAAAATCGCGAAACAAATAAGTTCAAAGTAAAACTGGCGCACTTGTCGATTCCTTGGACATAAAATTTTATCTCCGCATTGCGCAGATTTTAATCTCTGTCTGTTAAACAGGCTGGCACACCCCGCAAGGCAAAGTAAGTAAATAAAAATCAAATCAAACTTAAACTCCGTTAAAAAAAACCAACAAGAAAATTTTCCGCGTCCGACAACTGGCTTCGCCCGGTGGGACCCCTTCTCACCATTCATAGAAAAGTCGAGGTTTATGCATTTCCTTCTAGAAATTCTAATTCTGGTGTTTTCCTGGTAGGTGAAACTCGGATAAAAAAGCAAAGTTCAAACTTCTGGAGATGGTCGTCACCTACGGACCGCTCGTCATCAACAACCACACTAGGTTCGGCTACCTGGCATCTCCGATCGCAGTCGGAGATTTTCCAGCCATTGTCGGGTCCCCTTTCTTCTTAGGGGTGGTCCCGGCCCAACAAGAGGAGGGTACTGCTCAAAGGCTTCTCTCCAACAAATAAGCAAACAAGATCGGAAGGATCCATCGGCATGTCAAAGCTTGTCCTACTATCACCAACAAGGGTACCAAAATGCCCTTAAAAGATGTTGCTATGAAAGGGGTCAAACCCTGTCCAACTCAAGTCTGGAGTTACTTTGTTTGGGTAATCTCCTCTAAAGTTGTAGTTGTTGTCCCCTCGCAATAGGGGCAATATAAAAATCACAAAAATAAAAGGTCGTCTGCTGCTACCTCAAGATCCGGTAAGTCCACTATGGTCGGAAGTCTACGGGTGCTGCTCGACAAAAGCCAGCATATCATCCCTCGTGATAGGCATGTTCCCACTATCTCCACCTCGAATCGCTTCTCAGCCTTGCGGTGGTTTCGAGGAAAATAGGAAAATTCCAAGGTGGAAGCCAGTGTCAAGCAAAAGATACGGCGGCTCGCCAAAGTCAAGAAAATCTGGATTCCCAAAAGGGAGGCCTAGAAAATCAAGAAAGCTCATGCCAATGCTCTGGAGGTGGTTGGAATGACGAGTGATGCCAAATACGCTTCTCTCCAACATGCTGAATCCAAGCGCCTCAATGGACAAAAGAGAAAAGGGGTGTATAAAAATCTAATTATACCCCTCAAGACCCAGTGAATATCCTGGTAGTCAAAGAAAATTTTCCTCGACAATCCAAATCTCGCGTGTTGGTCCTCAGCTGTATAATGAGAATCTCGGTCTTTGACAGGCTGGGGGCAACTCCTAATGCTGGTACTCACTCATCAAAAAGATGGCAGGTCACCTGGGCAGTGAGAGAGAAACCCAGGCCTTAGGATCTTCTCATGCTATGCCTCTGGGAAGGATGCCGGCGAACCTACGGAACAAATCACGAAAGCCACTCCAAATATTCCTACTAAGGCTACTCATCCCAACACCAGACAATTTGCTAGAAGAAACTGCCAACTTGGTGGGCAAGCTGGGACATCTGGTCAAGCTCCACCTCATGTTGAACCCCAACATGAGGAAATTCAGATCCCCTTCTTTGAAGAAGGAAATATTCAAGTTGAGGAAGGCAGACTCTCTACCTCAACTACCAATCTCGTCGTCGACCTGCCCACAAGAGAAAACTTCCAAGCAATGTCAGACGATGACAAATATCAAGCATGCAGCAGTGACATTCTGAAATGGCCACACTCCTTCATGAAATGAGGCGGCTAGCAACTTCAAGCCTTTGGCAATCTATGGAGCCAGCCTCAACTCAAAATCAACATGCAGATGGCTCTGCCTCGGCAAATCATCCGGCGGCTTCCACAAGTGGCCTTCTTCCCCAAGCTACGGGTCAAGATATCACTGATCCGTCCAACACCATGCCTCCTCAAATTGGAGCAATGCAATATATTGTCATACAAAGGCATATCATTAAATAAAATATTGAAGTCAAATTTGCTCAACAAGGCGAAGGGATCTGGGTCATGGACTTATACTCTGTCCCATATCCGGTAGATCATCAACTCAAGAAGCTACCATTGGCATGCCCTAATGTCCCAAAACTACAAAAGTTTGATGGATAGAAGTCACCACGGGAGCATCTGGCACATTATATTACTGCCATGGGTGATCTCGCCCTCGAAGAATCCTATCTTTTCTGATATTTTGCAACTTCCTTGACTAGGGTTGCATTCCAATGGTATTCAAGGCTAATGGCCAATTCAGTTGCTGATTGGGCTGATCTAGAAAAGAAATTCATCAACCATTTGTAGATGGCTAAAAGGAAAGTCTTCATTTCCGAGCTATGCTCTCTTAAAGATAAGAAATGGGAATCAACACTCGACTTCATCAAAAGATGGAGAGAGTTTAGCATGAAATGCGACAACCCTTCTGCCCAAGAAGATGCAATTACTATCTTCCGGCGAGGTCTTGCGGCGATAATCAATGAGAAACTCTTAGGGGCAAATATCAAGAGTTTCAATCAACTAAATTCTTTTGTAGCAGAAATTGAGATGTTCTTAGCTGAGCAAATGACCCATACATCTCACAAAGGCAAGCTCCCGAAAGAGCGTAATCCAACAGGGAAAGTGGTCAATGTTATCAACTTCTCACCTGGCAATGAAGCAAAGGGGGCAATCATCTCTGCCACTCCAAAGAAGAAATCAGAATCAAAGGTGCCAATACCAACATTGGTAGAGCGTATGAAAGCCCAATATTCCTTCAAAAAGAAGCATACCAAGAAGCATTTTGATCTCTGCCTGAACAACAAATTAATATCGCTGCCAGAACCAAAGAAGCCGGCAGATGTCAACAAGATCAATGAGCTCAACTATTGCCCATATCACCACGTGGTGGGCCATGCAATTGAAGATTGCTATGTTTTCAAAAATGATGTCCAAAAGATGATCCAAAGTGGCCTCATATCTATTCAAAGCGGTCTGGTCGACCCTCCTCAACCTCATGCTTGCTATCGACTAGAGCAATCATTCAATGTGATACATGCGGTAGAACCCGCTACAAATTCAAATAATCCCGAGGCCGGTCCTTCATGTGACCCACCTTAGGATAATTCTGGAGCTCATTCTCCGCCATGATCCAGGCATCAAGCCACATGGAAAGTAATGCGAACAGTTCAAAAATAACTCCGGCAATTGCAACAAGGCCAGCAGGAGTTGCGGCAAATCATACAAAGTGTGTAGGGACATCAAGATGCTCCCACTCAGGGACCCTATGTTCCACAAACCACTCCCATCCATACACAAGCAACTCACGAGCTGCCTTTGATGTCTCCCAACTCAAACTCAATTGGGTGGCTATATGAAGAATCTCCAAATCCTGCCAAGGCGGAAAAGTTATATTCTTTACCTCGACATCAAACATTACCACCCTTCTGGTTATGCCTGTGAGCCGGATGGATGGACTATTTTGCTCCAACAAATGCATTATCCAACTACTGCCCATACCATCAAATGGTAGATCACGTCATTGAAGACTGCACTGACTTCAAAGATGATGTGGAAACTATGATTAGGCATTGGGTAATTGACCTTGGTGATTCTCTGGTCAGCCCTCCACAATCTCATATTCAACAGCCACCGAATGGACCAACCAACTCTATGTCTCAGTCGGAAAATGTCATCAATGCATCATCACCCTATGGTCCCCCTGAGTCAGAGGTGGAGCAATCAAATCCAAATCCATACATGTCCAGTCAATGGTACACGGACTGGCATCCTCTACATCAGTGCTCATTCGCTGAAGAAAATACCAAGCTAATATTTGATAACCTCATGAGGCAAAAGCTGATCAAGGTGCATGAACTAGCACCTTATATCTCTGAAAGTGAAATGATGCTCGATTGCTACTCTGAATTCCATTCCAGACCCATGCACCCACCAAAGACTGTTCAGAGGTCCAAGACCTGATCGAAACATTCATTCTAGAGGGGATAATTGATCAGTATGGGAATTCTCTGTTCTTAACACACTATGGTGAGGTGTCACAACAAGTGTATGATCCAAGCCCAACTTACCAAGATATATGTGAATATTATCAATCTCAACTGGACTACAGACGAAGCAAAGGCAAGGCCAAGATGAACAAGCGCAAAGCTGCCATTTTGCGATACAAGAAGAAGATGCAACAGAGCCAATCTCGCAACAAGCAGAGGAGTTCGTGGATGAATTCTACCAACTCCCACCTGAAGTTGTTGAAGAAGTAATTAATTCAACCATGGAAACACAAGCTTCGGAAGGTGAATGGGTCACTGTTGGCCCTCGAAATCCAACCAGCTCCAAAATGTCCAAGAAATCCAAGAGAAAAGGTGACTCTAGCAAAAGGAGTGTCTCTAAGCCACCTCCTAAGCAAGAAGCCATGAGTTCAGCTGAAGTCTCGCAAGTGAAAAACAAAGAGAAAAATAGAAGAAAAAATGAGAAGAGAAAAATGAAAAGACAAATGGAGCGCACTGCCGCTGCAGAAGTTTCTGAAGAATTAACCCCTCTCCAGAAACTTCAAAATCTCATTGATGAGCTGGAAGAGTATATACCTCCTAGGCATTTCGACAGAGCTACGCTCGACCAATATATCGCATAGGAGGAGCTAGAACAAAAAATTCGGCTCCAGAATTGGCTTTATTAAGTACAACAAGAAGCTCTAGAAGAAGCATCATCTCTCAACACGATTGAAATTCTTCCATGGAGATGAGGAAATCACCATCGAAAAGTTGGACCGCATGTTCAACTCATTGACTTGCAATATGGTATTCGTACCCCCACCTAAGGTGCTGCAAGTCTCCCCAAGGGGTACTACCATACAAGCTAAAAACAAGCCAATGATGCTAACATACCGGTGTCGGTCTACAAATAATTCAAATCGTAATCGTGGATGAGGACATGCCAAAAAGCAACGCCCGTCACCGCCAAGAAGCCTAGTGTCATAAATTCAGACAAAGTAATACTCTTCCGTGGTGAAGAGTCAAAACCTCTGCCTGAAATCGAAATTCGGGCAGATTCTTATGTATTCGACCCTTCAAATGATAAAGAGGGGTTGCCCAATATGGCTCCTCAACCAAAAGACGGGGGCCAAAGTCCATTTGCTTCATCAAATGAGCCGGACAACGCTCCTTTCCCTCAAAGTGAAGAACCATCAAGTTCGCTCTTCCAAAAAGAGCTTGTCAAGCCAAAGGAGTTGTCTGAATTCTTGATTGGGGGGTCTTCCCCATTGGACCAGATACGCACCAAGGCAAGCGTCTGGGAGGAATTGCTTGGAGTAAAGACTTGAGAGAAACTCTCATCAAAATACTTCAAGAACCAGAAACATATGAAGCTCAGATGGCTAATCTCCAAGCTCAAGCATATGAAGCATTGGCAGTAAATGTCACCTTCACAGATGGAGATATGCTGCTATCTTCTCCATGCCACAACCGTCCTTTATATATGAAAGGGCGGGTTAACGACAACGAGTTAAATCAGATTATGGTCGATCCAGGGGCATCCATTAATTTAATGCCCTACAAGACTTTTGAATCCTTATGTCACTGTAATGACCCGACCTCTCGGACCCCCGCCAGGGACCCAAAATTCAAGTCGGCACCCACGGATCCGAAGATCCGGAAGGGTTAGAAGAATTAGTCTAGTGAGATATGTACTGAATTTAAATAACTATAACAATATGTATAATATACAAGGCACAAAACGATAATGTGGAAAGCCTTCAAGGCACAAGCCGAGGCACCACCGAGCGCACACCAAAACAACGCTCACACGAGCAAACCAACCAGAAAACAATACTACCTCATGCTAAACCAACTGGGACCCAATGCCCCAATTGTCGAGGCAAGTAGCAAGAACCATCACAATGGCAAACAACATGAATAGGTCCACCGACCCACGGTGCCACAGGGAAACGACAGCATGAGGGGAGTAACCAGCTCAACCCAAAAACAACTCAAGGGAAGATGACTCCACCCGAAAGGTCGCAGCAACGTGCACCCTGGGGACACAACACCATAGTGGAGCATCACCACCCTGAGCAAGTATTGGAAAGCAGAGGAAGGAGACACACACAACCAGTCTCTTCCACACGCAAGAAGCAAAACCATAACACAAGACTGATGTTTTTGGAAACCTCATCAGAACACAGGACAACTAAGCGATGCACCTCAGCCTAGAGGGCAACGCAACAGTAACCAGAAATGACCACAACACAGTCCTGGGGAAACCTTACTCCCGCCATAACCAATAGAGAAGAACTCCAGGAGCACCTCGCTAGAGTTCACAACCAGCTAGCACCAGGCCGACAACAACGACAGGCAAGTGTCTCAGTGCTCAACCAGGGATGCAACACAGCACACATAACATCGGCTTAGCCTGAGCAACAACACCGACAAAGTAGAGCACAACGCACAACAGCGCACAAATAGACTACCACACACATAACAACCACAACACCCACCCCAACAACAAAGGGGCAGCCAACAAGGCAGAGACACCTTCCACCAGTTCCACAGGTAACAACCCTGCACCGGTGAAGGCCATGCCACACGCAGACTCTCTCAGCCACAGCGGCACACATACACACACAAATGCACTGAAGAAGACCAGGAGCACCACACCTAGACTTGCCTGCAATCAAACTCCATATGGGGAAGACCACTGCCAGTGAGTCCACTGCCAACCGCACCACCATGAACACACCGAGCGACCACACTCGCCACACACACTACACAGCAACAACTGCAACCCACTGTAGCGCGCACACGAAACTTTCAGGGAAGCTGCACACCTGCAAAACAATTGAAAGCACAAGCCTAACACTAGTTGGACGGTGTCAACAATGTACTAGTACCTTTCTCTGAGATAGCTATAGTTATTAACTCATTACAAATCGTAGTAGACTCCCGCTCTGATACCAATTGTAACAACTCGACCTTTCAGACCCCCGCTAGGGGCCCGAAATTCACGTCGTCACCCCTGGATCTGAAGATTCGGAAGGGTTAGAAGAATTAGTCTAGTGAGATATGTACTGAATTTAAATAATTATAACAATATGTACAATATACAAGGGTCTGTACAACACGCCCCAAGCAAAAGCACAGGTACAAGAAGAAAGGTGCAGTCCTTAAGGAGCATATCCCGAGAACTTGCCAAACACAACTCTCAGCTCACTTGGCTATAAGAGCTCACAACACTCGCTCTCACTGCTGCTGACAACACATGGCACCACAACCGCCTCCGCAACCCGTCTGACACCGAGCTACCGCAACGACGAGCCCCTAGCTGAAGGAAGTAGGGGGGTAAGCCTCGCGAACAAGGCCCAGTAGGGATTACCAGTCCCTCACCAGCCAGAGCAGGAGGAATTTCGAAAACAGGAAACTATACTAGAAAGTTGTAAAGCAAGGAACACCTATAGCAGGGTACTACTAAGCAACGGAAGAGAACAACGCAACGCCACGACCACCCACCGAGGTCGGGCCACACACACGACTCCTGTAGAAACCAACGGAGTCGGGCACACAGCGGAAACAACACTAGGCACACTAGCCGAGATTACGCAACAACCAAGTGAGAACGATGTCACACCACAAGCATGGCCACCTTAGACCTCCATAGGGTCCAGGGCCCACACGCAGAACCACTCCGGACCCTGGACATGCCACGAGGACGGGAGACCACACACGCCGGTGCCACCACGAACTGGCACCCAAGAACGGAACTGTGGAGCCGAGTGAACACCGAAGCGAGAACCACTAGAAGCACGGGTTTGCACAAGGCCAGACCAACGACGCCCACGAAAACTAGGCACAGCTAGGCTATAATCGCCATGCGATCTAGGGCAACGGATAACACTTAGAAACGTCGTCACAACAACAACAACCAAGCCACCGCCGCTAGCAGCCAAGAGGGGGACCCGCAGTCCACACGCTCTGCTCACTAGCCTAGCTCCTGCCTCCGCCCCTGCGGAAGGGTGAGACAGAGCCGCCAAGAACACACAACACATGCAACACCGCAGCCTGGCCAAGCTAATGCCTCACGCTTGACACCACTACGTGGCTCCGGAACCAACGCAGAGAGAGGCAGTGAGACAAAGGACTGGCTAGCCTGCACCAGGTAGAACTCCAGCCATCCTCGGTGTCCCAGGCCTAACCTAGAGAGCTCTACAAACGACTCAGCGCCGCTGTCCAAACCACCATTTCCCACTCAGCTCCAGAGTTTGCCCTGTTGGCTGCCAACTCGAGTACGCTCGTCACCCCGATACCTCCCTCGAAGGCGCCCGAGGATGGGGGTCCCAAGAAACGGTAACAATCTCTCAGATCGGGGACAAGCCCTCAAGTGCCTAGCACCAGGTGAACAGGCGGGGCAGCATAACAGAACCATGCCAAACTGCTGGCTTGTAGCACACGACAAGTCCAGCAAGCACGAGGCACGGACAGACCCCCAAGAGGGCCGACGGCCAACCAAACACGCACGAGAAAAGCCAGAGTCTCGGAACACTACCAGCTAGAATGGAAACTCGTCGCTCTGCTAATAATCGATGGACCACCTGCCAATCGATTATTAGCCAGACGCAACCCTCCTGGCACCACTGCCAAAACACGGCCACGAAGGTGTCACCTTCGGTCACTGAACGCAGGAAGGCAACCAGCCGCATACCTTACCAGAAAGTCCTAAGGGCAAGGCCTGTCTTGGGGCACATACCGACACACAACCAGGGCCACAGAAAACACCCGAGGTAGCACAGGCACTGTCGCAGCCCTCAAGGTTGTCGCGATGCTATCGCGACGGGGCGGGGCACCGCCACAGCAACAATGTTGCATTGGGGCAACACATCGCGACAGAAACCCTGTCGCGATAGGCAAGCACGCCGCAAAAGCCCTGTCGTGCCGGGGTAGCACGTCGTGAAAGGAACCCTATCGCGATAGGCAAATGCACCGCGATAGCACGCCTTATCGCGACGGCCAAACGAGCCGCGATAAAGTCGCGCCCGACCGGGCCGACGCCTCCTCTGGTGTCGCGACGCGCCGAGCGATCGGGACATCAGTCGAGAGGCAGACCACCGGGATCCTCAATCCCGGGGTCGTCCGTGAGCTACAAACATGCACACACGAGGGAGGGAACATAGGGCTCACGAAGGCTCCAATCCATCTGAATTAGAGAGGGCACAAGAAATCCCTACCTCACACGAAGAACCGAACCCACGAAGGGCCTTCACGATGTAGGGCCACCTCCTCCTCGCTCCACGATGTCGCTCCCATGCTCTGCCATGAGCCGCCGGCTGCTTCTTGCCCGAATCGCCAGAGGGGAGCCTCCTCATCGCCGGAGAAGAGGGGAAAGGGGTAGCTGGCCAAGGCCTTAAGCCTTCGGCACCTAGAACGCGACGGACCGCCCCATCGCGTTAAGAACCTTAACGCGACGGGTCCAGGGACCACGACAAGGACGCGTGCCCCACGGACGTCGTGACAACGTGATAGGCCGTACTGAAATACCTGCCACTCTGACAGGCATCAGACGACCGAAACGACAGAAAGCAGTTGTGACCCGTTGACCGGGCGTGACACCAGGACACGATGGAGACCCTAGGCGCGACAAGAACGCGACCCACAGGCTCGCCACGACATGGATGACTATCGCGTTGGGAACCCCCGATGCAACACCAACATGTCACCCAACCATGACGCGTCAGTGGCCAGTCATCCCATGACACCGGACGGAAGTCGAGAAACTGGGTCTTACAGTCACGCCACGACATTTAGCAGTGGAAAATAAACGTCTAGAGTGTGAGTGATACAAGTGTGCGTATCACAGTCGAGTAATTTAGAGTAATAACTAAGTATAACAACAGACTTGAGACAATAATATTGCCAGCCAAATACTCTTTATTTCATTTCCATTCAACTAATTTAGAACCTTACATCATCAGAGGCAAACATAGGGCCCAATATTGTATTTTTAGTACATCTGACTCAATTAAAGGAAAACTAACTATTACAGACTCTTGAGCTCTGATCTTGCTGGCTGACTACATATAACGACGGGTGCAGTTAAGCAGCTCATCACTCATCCCCAATCCCATCATTCTCCAATTCTTCATAATCATTACCTAAAAATATTAAGGAAAGCAAGTGTGAGCACACTAGCGTCCAGTAGGATTTACATCTCATGGTGCGGGCTGCTTTACGTAATTAACATGTTAACATTGGAAATACTATCATGCAATGCTCATGACAATAATGATAGTGACAAATCCAATCAATAACATGTACGAGGATGGTTCAAAAAACAATTCGCATGTAGGATGGAACGATTATCAATGATGAGATGACAGTACGATCACTTGACATATAGAGGTGATTCAATAGCATGTAGCATGTACAATAGATATCTCAAGTTGAATTCCTTAGAATTCCAAAGGACAATGACATATTGAGTTCAATAATGATGACATGTACAATAGATTTGGCCATTTCACATATAACAGTTTAATCAATCAATCAATCATTCAATAACAATTTGGAAATTACCTAGATCAATCTTGCATTCAATTAGGTGAATGCCGGACACCTCAATGGATCATATACCCTCGCGATTTATAAGTATTTCGGGTGCTTCTCCCAGGACCAGACTGGGCCTTATTTGCACAGGCATAGTTGTGAACTAAAGTTCCAATAGTTTCTGGTAACTCAATTCATTCATTTATGGCCAACATGATTTTTCAAGCAATGGACAATGATAAACTAAAGATCATGTCAATGATGATAAAGAACAATGCAAGGGGACATGATCCAAATTAATTTCGGCAGCATAATGCCTTATTCTCATTAGTTCAATCTTTACATTTAATGGATTGTTTTCAATGTTATCAAATAAGTCTCACGAGAAGTAGATAAGAAGAGATGTGCATTCTATGTTCCGGGTAATTCATTGGTACAACCAACTCGGTCTCCATGAGGGAATCAACAGAGTACGAAGATTTATGTAGGTTTTAGAGAAAAGGTCACTAGTCTGCCGATACGGAATGACCGACGGAGAGCTTCCAATTCCCCAAGAAAGGGCTGCATATATGTGCAATGTGACATGTTGATAGTGTCTCAATCCACATTCCATCGGTTTAAAACAAGACGGAAAGCTTATAACAAACATGCATGTCATGTATGCAATTCAATCTATCACATGGTTGCTGTACTTTTAACATATATCACATTTCAATTATGGACAAGTCAGAATATGGACATAGCATATATCAATCACATGATCACATGGTAGATGACATCAATCAATCATTAACACTTAGAATAGATATTCATATTCTTATGATTTTCATGTAGGTTGATCACTTTTAGGCCATTGCATAACTATATGACGTGATATGACATAAGGACATGCATAGGGTAGACTGAACAACTCAATAAAATAGTCTCGGGTCAGCCTTGAAATCGCGACGGAACCAGTCGACGCACTTCAAGAAGTCGTACACAGACAAAACACGGTTTTGTAGCAGGTATCTAAATCGCAACATACCTACCCGTCACATTAAAATCGCGATGGGTCATGTGGTTGCCTTTTGCAATGGGAATCGATTGCCGAATCGATTACGCGGCAAGAATCGTGACAGTCCAGTCTGTCGTGTTCACAACGCGATAGGCCGACTTGTCGCAACGCTCTTCGAATCGCGACGGTGACCACCGACGTGTTCATGCTGCTACTCTCTGAATCGCGACAGGTATACCCGTCATGTTTAGGAGATGGTTCAAAAGCCAAATATAAAAATAACAGAAATCCTTGGGTGGGAAAACATGTGAAATCGTGATGTAGTACGACATCGCGTTCATGTATGGCACAAAAACCCACACGACGCATAGTCTGAGGCATCAGAATGGTCAAGTCAATGGTTAATCACGATGTAGAGAATGATTGCATTTTAGGTGAATGCGACGGACTAATACGTTGCGTTCATTCAAAGAAGAACGCGATGTCTGGTGTCGTCGCGGTTCATGTTCTTGCTTGAAATGCAGAAAACAGGTACCACGATGCATGCAATGCTTATATCTCATGATCTAGGGCTCTTGGGACAAAAGTATAAACATGAAACTTGTTGAGAACAGGGAGTAGAAGAGAAGTATGGCTTTGGTTAAATAAGATTTGGCCTCGGGATGTGTGAGAAAATGATACGAACGTAAAAGCCCTAAACATGCACGACTTTGGAAAAATGCTTAAAACTGGATGTATGCTCAATAAAATTTGGGGAAAACACATGCACATGAAAATAGACTTGATGCACTAAACATTGATATAGCTTTTGCTTAGGTTTGGCCCGAGATCACCTACCTTTGTGTAGATCTAAGTCCAGTCGATGCATAGGTCACAGCAGAGGATGGATGGGGAAGAAGCTCCGGTTCCTGGCCATTCTCCTCCTCCTTTGGTGCCCTAGCTCATTCTCCTACGACCCCAACACTTTGGAAAAATGCTTAAAACTGGATGTATGCTCAATAAAATTTGGGGAAAACACATGCACATGAAAATAGACTTGATGCACTAAACATTGATATAGCTTTTGCTTAGGTTTGGCCCGAGATCACCTACCTTTGTGTAGATCTAAGTCCAGTCGATGCATAGGTCACAGCAGAGGATGGATGGGGAAGAAGCTCCGGTTCCTGGCCGTTCTCCTCCTCCTTTGGTGCCCTAGCTCATTCTCCTACGACCCCAACACAATGGTAAACCTTCCCTAAGAGTCTCTTGATGATTATTTATACATCTAGGGTTTATTCAACTCCTAATGTGTTTAAGAAATAGGGGTTGCGGTTTATGCTTGGGTAGCTTCCATATTTTGGGGATTCTCCTCCCAATGGTAGTAGGAATACTATTAGGAAGGTTCCTAGCATGGCTAGGTACGAATTGGATTGCCATCCATGGCTAATCACCCTAGATTTAACCCTAATTTGCCCTTTCCTAATTTCTACATAATTATGGGTACGAATTTTTGGGGTTTATTGCTATTGGGTTTTAATCTTTGGCCCATTTAGAGTTGTATTGGGCCAATATGATTTAAATAGCTGATTTCCCACTTTGGGAGTTTAATCATGTCATTTATTTTATTTCCATTTACCACTTTTATTTATTGCTATTTTCCTACATTTCTCTTCATTTACTATTTTCATACTCGAATTTGTTCATGGGTCATAAGTTGTCCATTGGTCCAAATTCTTTTATGGGCTATTCCCAGTTATTGTTTGGAGTCCATCCATAAATTTTATTACAATTTAGGACTTCGTTAAGTACATGTGATAATGATTTTTTGACTTATTTCCTAATTACGATAATCGATCGCAAAATACCTTAAACTTGGACCATCAGATTTTCCTTTGCATGAATATCTTTGTGGGTCATTAGGGAGTATTATTTAAAGTCGAACTATGATTTTTATGGAATTTTATAATGGGTTTTTGTATGTACGATAATGGCACGTACGTTTTTGCTATTTCACTAATATTGAATTTATCATTTTCAATTTATTTCTATTTTTCCAATCACTGGATTTCCGGAGTGTTACACCCTACATATCATGCCTTACATGCAGCAAGTAAGGGATGCAAGAATCACATGTTTCAATCAAAATTCTGAAGAAGCCATGGGAAGAGTCACCAAGGTGACATTCTATATCATTAATGCTGATACAACCTACAGAATATTGCTCGGAAGACCCTGGCTACTTGAAAATTGGGTCATCCCGTCAACACTCCATCAATGCATCAAATATGCCAAAGAAGGAAAGCAGCATACGGTCTTTGCTGACCAAGCCCCGTTTCGGGAGGACGAATGCAATCTGACTGATGCCCTCCTATATCTTGGACGGCCAGTCTTTCAACCTCCTACCCGAGCAAAAGGGAAGGGTAAACAAGCTGGTTACTCAGATGTGAAGATAGTGAGACTGGCGAGCCTTTTGTAATAAACAAAGGTCTTGCCAAGCTCCATAAGAAAAATTCTGAAAACAAATCAACTTGTCCAGAAAGGCGGAGCATCAATTATAAGGCTGATCATGTAAGTCAAGCCATCAACAAGATCATTCCTCTGCCTCCTAATTGTATGCAAATCTATTCCCTAAAGCAAGACTAAATCGTTCGACGATTGAAAACAATCGTCATTACTTATCAAAGGAAAGAAGAAAAGAAAAGTGCCAGAAAGGTAGTAAAGCCAATTCTCTTTTACAAAGGGGAGTCAACACCTCAAGCATCTCCAGAAGATGATTTCGGTTGAAAAAACAAACCCAAAAATCATCTTGAGCTTATACAAGATATGGCTGATATGCCAAAAAATATCAAAGAACTGTGCAAGAAGCAAAATATCCCTAAGGTGCAAAATGCCCCCCGATAGGATTTCTTCAATCAATTATGGGAACCTCCCCAAGTGCGAGGACAACCTCCCTTCTCCAAGAAAGATACAAGAGGGCTAGGCTATGATTCCAAGGCCTTCTTCACAGTCAATGTTGTTGGGCTATCGTCGGAGGCTTGCAACTCAGAAAGCAGCCAAGAGTCTTCCAGCTCCAACTCTCAAGAAGATACTATCTCTCCCAAAAGAGAGCTATCAAATGAAGAATTGTCAGAACAATCTGGCACACAAGCCTCACCAACAAATCCTGAAGATATAAATTACTATGAGGTCTACGTCGCAGATTCTGACGATGAAAAAAACTTCGTGGATCTGCAACTAGCTCCTCAGGAATTTGAAGACGATGGACAAGCCACAGTTGATGAATTGATTGAACTCAAACTAGGGGATCAAGAAAATCCTCGACCAATCTTCATCAGCACCCTTCTTGATGAACAAGAAAGGCAATCTTACAAAATCCTCCTACTAGAATTCCAAGATTGTTTTGCTTGGAATTACAAAGAAATGCCCGGGCTGGAGCCATCAGTCGTCGAGCATGAATTATCTATACTCCATACAGCTAAGCCTATCAAACAGCCTCAAAGGCGCATGCGTCATGAGCTGGAGCTTAAAGTAAATACTGAAGTCGACAAACTCCTTGAAGTAGACTCTATCGAGCCTTGCATATATCCAATTTGGCTCGCCAACATTGTTCTAGTAAACAAAAAGAATGGTCAAGTCTGGATCTATATTGACTACAGGGACTTGAATAAAGCATGTCCTAAAGATGATTTCTCGGTTCCAATTACAGAAACCATGGTGGACATGACCACCCGCCATGAAGCCTTATCCTTTATGGACGGGTCTTCTGGTTACAACCAGATCCGCATGGCAATCAAAGACAAAGATCATACTGCCTTCAGATCACCCAAAAGGATCTTCAACTACAAAAGAATGTCTTTCAGATTGAAGAATGTAGGAGCCATATATCAAAGAGCAATGACAAAAATATTTTATGAAATGCTTCATGATGTGGTCAAATGCTATGTGGATGACTTAGTCGTCAAGACCAAAAAAATGGGAAGATCAATTATCTGATCTTCGTCGTGTTTTTGGAAGACTTTGTCAATACAAACTGAAGATGAACCCCATGAAGTGTGCCATCAAGGTTTCAAGCGGCAAATTTCTGGGTTTCGCCGTCAAATATCGGGGAATATAAATAGACCTTGACAGAATCAACTGCCATCTCCCCAAGATCTGACTGAATTAAGGCCATTCCAAGGAAAGTTAGCCTATATTAGTTGATTCATCTCCAATCTCTCAGGAAAGTGTGCACCCTTCGGAAAATTGATGAAGAAGGACGCTGCCTTCATCTGGGATCAAGAATGTCAAGATGCCTTTGAGCAGATAAAAAAATATCCTCTCACTCCACCAGTATTGGGGGCACCGATTGATGGAAAACCTCTCATACTCTATATTGCAGCTATGGATGCCTCTTTGGGCGCCCTATTGGCCCAACCAAATGAAGAAGGCAAGGAGCAGCCTCTATATTACCTCATCAGAAAGCTGATTAGTCCAGAACTCCGATATGCTCTAATGGAAAAAGTTTTCCTAGCATTGGTATTCACTGTCAAGAAATTAAGGCATTACCTGCTGGCTCATGACGCAAAACTCATCTCCAAATATGATCACTAACCCTTCCTTGAGGAAGGAAGTAGAAAGTGATAATGATGATGCAGATGAACTGTCCAATAAACTGAAAGACACATCACTTGAAGACAAGGATGATCCGCCTCTGGAAGAATTGCAACAAGAAGAAATTTCTCATGAATCTCTTCCAAAGGAATGGAGATACAAGAAAGATCATCCACCTGAAAACATCATTGGTGATCCATCTGTAGGGGTAAGAACAAGAGGTAACGTGATTCCTTGTGATTACCTTGCTTTTATATCTCAAATAGAGCCTAAGACAGTCAATGAAGCCTTAACTGATGAATCTTAGATAATAGCAATGCAAGATGAATTAAATCAATTCAAGAGAAACCAAGTATGGTCACTTGTTCCTAGACCATCAGACCATCCTGTGATCGGCACCAAATGGGTGTTCAGAAACAAATTGGATGAATCTGGTGTAATTCTAAGAAACAAGGCCAGACTGGTGGCTCAAGGCTATTGTCAAGAGGAAGGCATAGATTTTGATGAAACCTATGCACCAGTGGCTAGACTTGAGGCTATTAGAATTTTACTTGCTTATGCATCTGCATTAGATCTAAAGTTATTTCAAATGGATGCTAAATCTGCCTTTCTAAATGGTTTTATTAAAGAAGAAGTTTATGTGGAACAACCGCCGGGTTTTGATGATACAGACTTTCCGAATCATGTTTTTAAATTGCATAAGGCTTTATATGGTTTAAAACAAGCACCTAGAGCCTGGTATGAAAGACTTAGTTCTTTTCTCCTAAAACATGGTTTCAGTAGAGGTCAAGTAGATAGCACTCTTTTTATAAAAAAAAAAGTCAAAAATATACTGTTGGTTCAAATTTATGTGGATGACATCATCTTTGGATCTACTGATGAATCCTTGTGCAAGTATTTTGAAAATCTAATGCAAGGAGAATTTGAGATGAGTATGATGGGAGAGCTTAACTACTTCCTTGGACTTCAAATCAAATAAAGAAAGGAAGGAACTCACATCTGTCAAGCAAAGTACACCAGAGAACTGCTAAAGAAATTTGGATTTGAAAACACCAAGCCACTGTCAACACCAATGGGTACATCAACTAGGATGGACAGTGACAAGGATGGTAAGAAGGTAGATCAAAAGATCTACAGAGGTATGATAGTCTCATTACTTTATGTAACCGCAAGTAGACCTGATATATTATTTAGTGTATGCATGTGTGCTAGATATCAAGTCGATCCTAGAGAGTCACATTTAATTTCTGTGAAAAGAATTTTTAGATACTTAGCCAGGACTCATGATCTAGGACTATGGTATCCAAACTCCTGTGATGTAAATTTAGTAGGATATTCTAATGCTGACTATGCTGGATGCAAGGTAGATAGAAAAAGCACCAGTGGTTGCTGTCAATTTCTTGCAGGATGTTTAAATTTCATGGTCCTCAAGGAAACAAAATTCAGTAGCACTATCTACAGCTGAAGCCGAGCACGTAGCTGCTAGAAGTTGCTGTACACAACTCTTATGGATAAAGCAACAGCTTGAGGATTTTGGACTCAAAATCAAGAAATTCCACTGCTATGTGACAACACCAGCGCTATCAACCTCACCAAAAATCCAATTCAGCACTCCAGGACCAAACACATTGAGGTCAGATACCATTTTATTCGTGATCATGTAACTAATGGCAATATTGAAATATCGTTTATTGATACAAACAATCAGTTAGCAGATATTTTCACAAAGGCCTTACCTGAAGAGAGATTTACATCTCTTAGAAGGGAGTTAGGCATTTGTATTTTGTGAAAAGATCTTCATTTAAAGATGGTATAAAAATTCTCAGAATTTAAGTAGGTTTTCTCTCTCTCCTTTTGCGGCAAAATTAATTCAAAATTCTCATTTTAAGCGTTTCCGTCCGATAAGTCATAGTCTTTCGAGGCAGTCAACCTCGTTTGTCGTTTTCTGACGCCTCACCTTTTTGGAGCTTTTATCTTCTTTAAATCAATGCGTTAACGATTCCCCTTCCTCGTTCACCTTTTTCCCTCTTTCGTCCCGACGCATGAGCCGATGCCCTAGCGACTCTTGCCTCTATCCTCTGCAAATTTGAAGCTTCCATTTCCTTCCCGCGAAATAGTTTGAGGGTTTCTTCTCATCACCCTTCTCTTCAATCTTTCAAACCTTCTCCCACCTGAATCCATGGCCGCACCAGCTATTCCCGGCAGTGTGGGTGGCTACAGCGCCGAATACCTCACCTCAGCACAGCAGGAGCGTTTCACCTTTGTGAAGATGAAGCTCTGTGGTCACAAGGAAGTAGACATTGAAGATCTGCAGAAGAATGGAATGAGCAGCATTATTGAGAAGATCAACCAGATGAAATGGAAAGGACTTACCACTTGCTTAGAAGTAAGTTATCCGGACTTGGTAAAGGCGTTCTTTGTGTGCTTAAGAACAGAAGAAGATGGGGCCCTCGTTTCTTCGGTCAAGGGCACCCTAATCAGAATCGACCAGGAACTGCTTAGGATGCTGTTTGGAGTAAGCACATCCGGTTTCAGTGGGATTCACTCAGTAGAAACCCAAGAAAAGGGTTTGGGGATTGTTGGGCCGGGGTTCAAGATGAGGGATGGGAAGCTAGATATCAATCAATTAAGTGCCTTCAATCGCCTCCTTCACTTCATTGTATGTCAGATTTTGGTTCCCCGTAGTGCAACCTTCTCCTCTTGCACTAAGGCTGACTCCGACCTAATGTTTTGGGCCATTAAAAATCAGGAAATCAATATGGCCGCAGTGATGATAGAGAGAATGAAATATGCAAGGGAACAGATTTGGGACACTAAAAGCAAGTTGAATTTGTCCCTGCCCTATGCCCATTTACTTACCAGGATCTTCAGACACTTCGGTGTAGATGTCTCAGGGGCAGTTGTAGAGAAGATGGGCCAAGCTATCAGGTCCAGAAATCTAAAGAAGAGTGGCTTTTCAGTAGTCAATGGGGTCTGGTCCAAGGCCTCAGTTGCAGAAGGTGAAGCACTCATTGGTGAGCCTTCAGTTGCTCAATCTCAGCTAGAAGCAGCTAATGTGATGCCCGAATTGCCACTGGAATCAGGTTATATTCCAGTCCTTGTAGAAGCAGAGCAGGAAGGGCCATCTATGGCCAGAAATCAATCAGAGGCAGCAACAACAGTAAGGGAAGAAGAAGAAAGGCCAGCAGCAACAGATCCAGAATTTCCTGAAGTGCCAATTGTACTTCTTGCTGAAAGGAGAATTGAGGATATTCTCCCAGAGGACATCTTGCCTGTTGAAGAGGAGACTGTGGCATCAGGCCACATTATTGAAGAAGGCCCAGTGGAAGAAGAGTAGCAAAATCCTCAGGATGACTCTAAGGAAATGGATGCTCCCTGTCAGGGGGAGACTGGTGCAGTTGTAGAAAATGCTCCACTTGAGGGGGAGCAATCCCAAGAGAAATCAGCTGATGCACCACCAGCCACCAGAGATCAGGAGGAAGTACAGAGAGATTCTGCAAATTTGGATCTCAGAGAAGGGGAGATAGCTAGTTCAACAAGTTCTGATGAGGATAATGATCCACCTCCTCCAGCTAACAAGGGCAAAGAAAAAGTTATAGCTCCTGAAGTACCCCTTTTAGTTGACGCCCCATTTGAAAGACAGGTCAAGCAAAAAATTGTCATCAATTTAAAACCTGTGATTGAGAGGTTGGATATTCAGGGTGAGCTGCTTTGTACACTTCAGTCTGATGTGAATTCTATTCTTCTGAGCCAAGCTTCAGCCCGCAAGGAACTTGTTCAGATTCGCTCTGCCATGACATGGTTCCATCAAGAAATGGGGACCATGAAGAATTTGTTATCTGACATCCTTCAGGCAGTTGGAGCTCAAGCTCCTCCTCCTCCAGCAGCTCAGGAACCTAACACAAATGTACCTGAGCCCTCCGGGCAAACAGCAGCAGCCCCAGCAGAAGGTCCAGCAGTAGCCCCAGCAGAAGGAACAGCAGCCCCAGCAGATGAAGCCGAGGCAGCAGCAGCGGCCGAACCATCAAGGCCATCGGGGCCAGCTGACGAATCAGGGCCATTAGGGCCAGCTGAAGAGTCAGGGCCATCAGGGCCAGCTGAAGAGTCAGGGCCATCAGGGCCAGCTGATGAGTCAGGGCCATCAGGGCCAGTTGTGTTGGAATCAGGGCCACCAGGGCCGGCAGTGTTGGTTCCTTTGCCTCCCTTGTCTGAAGAAGTGGTTTCAGATCCTCCACCATTTGCTCCCACTTCTACCAACACTCCCATTCCTCCTTCTCCACCCACTAACTTCACAGCTCCACCTGCTCCACCTCAGTTCAAAAGGCCTAGATCCAGGCCCATTTCTTCTCCCACACCTTTCCCTCCTCATCCTACCTCATCCTCTCCTGTTTCTTCCACTTCTCATCTTTCTTCTTCTCCAAATCTCGAGGCCCCTCCAGCATCCTCAGCTGGAGCCTCATCCTCTTCTGGTACATCTTCATTTCCAGAAGTAGGATTTCTCAATTCTGATGCATTTCTCTACCCCCCTGCACCTCCCTCCTTTATCACTATTATTCCTAAGAATGCCCAAGTCGACTCTCCCTTTCTTGATAAAATTAAGGATGAGTTTGAAGAGGTTATCCTTAGGTCTGTGCTAAAGGTAGGAGACCACCTTTCCAAGATAGACTCTTCTAGTACTGTCTCAAAGAAATGTAAACTTATTTCCTCCAACACTCCTCTTTACCCACCTTTGTGGTTTTCTCTTACAGTGACCAACAAGCATACCTCACTGTACAAAGAATACCTACAAAAGGTTGTTTTTGCCACTCTTTACAATCTTCCTTTTCTTAACCTCTCTGACCGTCTAGACGTAATTCTTCCCTATACTCCTCTGTCTAAGGCCGAAAAATCCAAAATCTTCTCCTCAGCCCACTCCAAAACTGAGGAGCAAGGGGCTAGATCTCATAAAGATTTGTACAATCGCTTTCTTCAGGCTAAGGCAGCAAGGTTTCCTCCCAGGGATCAATCCTTAACCCTTTCTGAGTGGTTCAAGTTTCACCACCAGAACACCTGGGCCCCTGCCATTCAGAAGCTAATCAAGCTGATCAGGCATTTCCAAATGTTCAACAACTACAGGTATCTCAACAGATTACCTGAAGTTCAGCTTAGCCAGTTCAAGAGAGCCATCAAGGTCCTTATCCACTCTGAGCAGTCTGAGGAAATAAGAGTAGATTTTGCAACTCTTCATTTACCTGAAGACATTCTTCTGCCTCAGATTCATTTCCTGATCATGGAGTCTTCGATTGGTTCAATCATCTTTGAGCGTTTTGCCAGAGTCATGGGCAGAAACAAGATTCAGAAAGGCCTCCAAGTTGGTTTTCCTAGATTTCTATTCCGGGAATATCATAGAGGGTTTGTCAAATCTGATGTTCTTGCCCCTCTACTCTCAGAATGTGAAAGGCTGAATGCCTCCGAATGGTCCAAGCTTTACTCTCTGTCAGCTCAACAGCTAGCTCATCTGAATGCTGCTCAGGCCAGGGAAGGAAAAGCTCCTGTCTCTCCTGCCACTTTCTTGGACATGAACTCCATGCATCTGGTCCTTGATCCCTACAAAAATTGGGCTGAAAGGTACAAGGTGTTTCTAGCTCTATGCCATGAACTCAAGGAGAAACAGATTTTCTATCCTGTCACCATGGATCAATTCCTTGCCTGTGCAAGCTTTGGTACAACTCTCCTCATCCTCTCCTCCATGGATCCAGATGATTATGACCAGTTTCTTACCAAGCAGTGCAGCATCTATCTCTCCAAGATGGCTTCAACCATGGGACCAACCTTCTTCATTGAGAGTGGTGCCTTTAGGCAATTTTTTATGCGTCAGGAAGAGCAGGCCTGGGAAGCTATTTCTCATTATGCCTCCCTTCTCTCTCCTGCTTATTATTTGCCTGTACCTCCACAAGCTTAATGAATGAGTTGTGCTCTTTCTCCTCATTGTCTCTTATTCTTTGTCTCTTTCCTATTACTTTTTACTTAATGACAAAAAAGGGGGAGAATGTTTACCTACATTTGTCTGATACATTCTTGAATCATGCTTGAAGTACTTTTATTCCTGTTTACTGTTAAGTACTACTTAAATGTTGATTATAGTTTTGTCATCACCAAAAAGGGGGAGATTGATGAACAGTCCATCCCCATGTATTTTTAAATTAATTACATGCTTATTTTGGTGATAAACAAAACACTATCAAAAGTTTTTCTAACTATGTTTTATTTAGCCTTAAGCACAGGAAATACCCAAAGAAAGTCAAGCATTTGTGGTAAGTACTTACATACATTGTTTTCAGAAGAGCTATAACGATTTCTTCATTAACTATAATGATTTCCTCACAAGTACAACGATTTACTTGTAAGATTGAATAACCTTGATGTGTCAATCAAGTCGATGTTATAACGACTCTGTAAGTTATCGTAACGACTCCTTCAGAAGTTATAACGACTTGCTCATTATAACAACTCGGTAAGTTATCGTAACGACTTCTTCAGAAGTTATAACGACTTGCTCATTATAACGACTCTGTAAGTTATCGTAACGACTCCTTCAGAAGTTATAACGACTTGCTCATCATAACGATTCTGTAAGTCATCGTAACGATTTCTTCAGAATGTTATAACGACTTGCTCGTCATAACGATTCTGTAAGTCATCGTAACGATTTCTTCAGAAGTTATAACGACTTGCTCGTCATAACGATTCTGTAAGTCATCGTAACGATTTCTTTAGAAAGTTATAACGACTTGCTCGTCATAACGATTCTGTAAGTCACCGTAACGATTTCTTTAGAAAATTATAACGACTTGCTCGTCACAACGATTCTGTAAGTCACCGTAACGATTCTGTAATTCACCCCCCCCCTCTGGGTTAGCCAACCGGGCAACAATAAAAGTTTATCTCCGCATTGCACAGATTTTAATCTCTATCTGTTAGACAGGCTGGCACGCCCCGTAAGGCAATGTAAGTAAATAAAAATCAAATCAAACTTAAACTCCGATAAAAAAACCTACATGAAAATCTTCCGCATCCGACAACTGCATAACCCTGAACACCTATTCAATCTCTTTGACCCAGTGTTCAGCTATGTTCTAGTCAGTCCTACCCTCAAATCTTGGTGGGTTCATGCTGCAAAAGTTCCTGGGGAGGTCGCCAACTCTGCAAATTTGTTTGCAAGAATGATGAGGTCAACTTTTGAATTGTTTATTACATATATCTCAGTTGAGCATGTTAAGCAGCCATTTGAGAGTTTCATGTACCTTCAAAAGGACAATTATTGTTAGGGATATCTATCTTATTACGGTATTACAATTTATAACACAATTTTGATCTTAACCCATGGCTCTATCCTATCTTACAATTAGGTTCTGAATTCCTGACACATGTGGGTATTATTGACTATCGCCTATATATTGTTGTTTACCTAGGATCTTATGAAAGCTTAGGCTTTGATACCAATAAAACTATCATGTCCTAATGCAAAATATTACAGTGTGTAGTCATAATAAGTTAAATAATCAGAGCAATTACTAAAGAAATAATGACAAAACCATTGGACAACAACATTAAATGCCAATAGTGACCCCATTATTTATTGAGTTTCAAATGTCTATTCTATTACAATCAGTAATGCCAGAGCCAAAATAGGGCCCATTATTTAAATACAAATACATAAACTCTTGCTAAAAGAAAAAAAATAATTATTAAACTCAAAATAATTCTAATACAATTGGTATCACTCGAAAGTAGTTATAATGATAACTGAGATGCTCATCACTCTTGCTCGTCCCTTCCATATTCCAAATCTTTAGCGGTGTCACTTGAAAAAGTTAAATATGTAGGAAGAGCAAAAAAGCCCAATAGGATTTAAGTGAATTATGTTTTGACAAGTTATCATATGACCAAGATGGAATGAAGTTGATAAATAACCATATGGCAGGATAAACAATTAAGCAATGAAAAGAAGAACTTATTAAATAACAAACGAGACAATTAACTGAGTAGCAAGAGACTAGTTACCCAATAAGGAAAAGTGACCCAATATTTCCATAGAAGGATTTTCATAAAACAAATGACATTACAGAATTGGGTATATTTTCAAGTGAGTTAAACAATCATTTCGTTCATATCAATCATATCAATAATAATTGGAATTATCTAGATCAATCTTGCACATCATATTAACACAATGCCAGGCCACAAGTCCATCACCCCTATGGTTAGGAGTACTTCAGGTGCTTCTCCTAGGACTAGACAGAGCCCTTAATTGCACAGGCATTGGGGTTGTGAACCGAAATTCTATATATTTTCAGATAATTCCATATAACGATGACCAAATAAATTTCAATAATAAGCTCATAATAGTATGTGTATGACTTTCAAGGATTCCAATAGTAAAGATGATGACACAAGTGCTAGTTATGATTGCTCTACAAGTCAACTCATATTAATTATAACACTTGTAATCTTGTAGTAATCTCTTTTGGTAATGATATTAATGGCATTTTCTCACTCTATATTACATGCATAGGATGATGTTTATATATTATGATGTCTATGGATCTTTATAATGAGGATTAGGATCATGATGAGATCATGTTAGTGAGACATATCCTCTTTAAACACAGATTCTAAATATTCTTGGTCAAATGTGACTCAAGAAGGATATCAAAATAATGGGATAGACCAGTGTGCTATATGTTCATCCATATGATGGAAGCAGTTGGTCTCATAGCTACTTGTGTGGAGACATTAGGGGTATAGTGCAGGTGCACAATGGAGAATGAGTTCACTGAATGATCCGCTCTCGGAATGTTGCATGGTTGATGATGCCTAATTGTCAGACTTCGATTCCGTGCTCCCAGTTGTGTAACTAGTCCTTTGACTTGAAACACTAAGGATTCCTTGTTTAGGTACTCTATTCTTTGATGTTGGACTTATAGGTATGGTACTTCCAGATCTAGTACAACCAGTTATTAAGAATGGTAGCCAACCTTACGAAGACAATTGTGTGTCAATAAAGGATTTTCCACTCTTGGTATCATGAGAGAAATATGTGTTTTCTTTTTCCAATAAGCAATAAGGTAAACAGCCAGGAGAATGCACTCGCCCTCAGAGAGGGAGGATGGTCCCACTCAACCGATGTGATCAACCTGTGCAGAAATTTTATTGCTATAAAAGTTGAAGAATACAAGCACACCAAGGCATACCCCTACAATACAAGAGATAGTAGCTAATAGAATCTAATAGAAGGCAAACCAGCCATATCCAATAAGACTCGACCCATCGCATCCAAAGACGAAGAAGAAAAGGAAAGAAAAACCACATTAGACAAGGTCTGACATGCATGAGATGCCAATGCATATGCCACTTGGTTGGTCTCTCTATACACCTGACAAATACTAACACTGATCTTACAGATCAAAGAAGTAGCAGTCCGCCACCACGATATGTAGTCCCATGTAGGAACTATGTTCTTATGAATGAAATTAACAAGAACCATTAAATCAGAGTTGATATGAGAGATCAGCAAGCCAAGCTCCTCAGCCAGTCTAAGGCCATTACAAAGAGCTCTAACCTCGGCTAGGAAGCTATTACCATAGCCATAGCTAAACACGAATGCAACCTTGATGTTTCCATACTTGTCCCTGATGCACCCGCCACCACCACATAAACTTGGGCTGCCTTTACATGCTCCATCCACATTCAAACAAAGTCCAACTAAAGGCAGAATCCATCTAACAAGCTTGAATTGTTTATTAATGGTTCTCAGATTGAACTTAAACAACCAAATAGGAATATCCTATTGTGATGTTACTGGAACCGTAAAAGTGTTCTGCTCTAAAGCAAGGGATATCATGAACTTAATGTTATCAGTGATTTTCCAAAGTGGCCTTCTTCTTTGCTCAAAGCGGATAGCACACCTTGTCTTCAAAATTTCCCAAGTAATAAGCATGAAACCATATAAGGAGATGTAGCCAAAAGATGATTTCAGATTTCAATTTTGCAACATATTCCAACAACGAGTAGTAAATTGGTAATGTGTATTCACTATTATATCAATCAGTGGACAAAACCATCGCCATAAGGTAGATGCTAAGACACTATTAATGAACACATGGTTCATATCCTCAGTGTAACACCCCAAAAATTCAATAATTGAAAATTTTCAAATAAATTGAAAATGATAATTCAATATTAGCGAAATAGAAAAAATATACGTGCCATTATTGTATGTACAAAAACACATCAGAAAATTTTATAATAATCATAGTTCAACTCTAAATAATACTCCCTAATGACCTACAAAGAAATTCGTGCAAAGGAAAATCTGATTGACCATGTTTAAGGCGTTTTGCGACTAACTATCGTAATTAGGGAATAAGTCAGAAAATAACTATCACAAATACTTAAGGGAGTGCAAAAATAAAATAAAAATCATGGTCGGGCTCCAAACCATGGGGATTGATAACCCAATGAAATAAATGGACCAAAGGATGTCCTTGGGCCCACAAATAAGTTCAAGTAAAAAAATATCATGGAAATTCGTAGGTGTAATTGGGCATAAATTGGAAAGGGCAATTAGGGAAAAAGCTAAGGCAATTAGACTTCCATGCTAACTCCAATTCATGCCTAACCATGTTAGGATGCTTCCTGTAACACCTCGGGTTCTACTTGCCTTGGTGTTGGTCTTGGGATCGCGACAGACAGGGGTGTCACGTTTTGAACACGACGTGTTCCCTGTCGCCATCTGGGTGAGAAGGCGACGGCCCCTGTGTCGCTTTTCGGTTGTCTGTGTGGCTTTGTGCCATGTTCACGCATCGCGAGTGTAAAGGCAACGTGCCAGTTGTCACATTCACCTAAGGCGCCTGCATGCACGACACGTGGTCGGAAGCCTGTCGGACTGTCAGAGGTCTTGTCGAAACTTTTGAGAAGGCGACATGAGGGGTGTCGCATTCTGATTCAGAATGTGACGTCCAGCCTATCGCGATCTCAGTTCCGAGGGCTTTGAAGTGTAGCGCAATTCCCTATATGGTAATCTAGAAGGGGGGGTTGAATAGATTACTGTCTGTTAAAATCACTTGTTGCCTTCTTTTTGATAGAACACAAATAACTAGAAGTTATGGCAAGGACTAAACTTGGTGTGGATGTGTGTGATTCGATGATAGAAATTAAACAGATGATTGGACGTGTGTAAATGCGCCGTGCCTACCAAACATCTAACGTAGAAACGTTCAAACTACGAGACACAACGATTTACGTGGTTCGGAGTACACAACTCGTGTATCCTACATCCACGGGCCACACACACACGCAGAACAATCTGCTTATGAGCTAGTTCAGGAACTACAACTCACAACACGTGTTCTCTGATGTATAGCCACGATCAGAACTACACACACGCGTGTATCAAGCACAAGGACTGCTTGAAACACACCACACACACACACGTATAGACAATAGTAAAACAGAGAAGAGTTTAAGAGTTGAGAATCAAATCCAATTGAAAACTCTTTCTCATGAACGTCTGAGTAGGCTTCAAGCTTCGTCTTGATGATTAGAAGTTGATGGAGAGGCTCGAATCCACGACGTTCAGACTTCACCGCTGCACGGAGGACTTCTCTTGTTGAATCTGGGCAGCAGGTAGAAGCAGAGCAACAGTGCAAGACTCTTCTTGAGAGACTTTTAGGGTTCTTGCTTGGAGGCTGCTTGTGTTCGTGATTGCCCTCAAAAGGATGCTTAAATAGAGGTGTTTACTTATGGAGAATCGTGGTTTGTGGAAACACCATCTATGGCAACTTGAAGACTTCCCGTATTTGAGGACTCTGCTTGTCTGTCGACAGCACTGGGTGCTCCTGTCGACAGGCGCAAGCTAGCAGGACATACAAGGCTTCTGGAAGGCAGTTGCTGTCGACAGGCGAATGGGTGCTGTCGACAGGCACAGGCAGACAGAAGAATTCATAGTTCTGGAATCCTCTTTCTGTCGACAGGCATCTGGGTTGCTGTCGACAGGCTCATCTGTTCTGCAGATTTGCCTTCTGGCTTGAGTTTGCTTGTCGACAGGGACATTGCCTCTGTCGACAGATGCTTGCTTTACATATAAATCTTCATCATTTGGCTTTGTTCTTCGTACAACTCTTGCTCAACATCTCACCTAGGATTATGAACATAGTTAGTGAGACATTCTAGTCATTTAAAGCTTAATATCATATCAACACATTGTGACAAGTTATTGCATTGCAATTCTAAACTTAACTCACATTGTTCACTTGTTTACTTTGTTCATCATTGATCATCAGCAAAAAACATGTTGCAATTGTGACTTATATGTTATAGAATGTGAACCCAACATTCTCCCCCTTTTTGATGATGACAAAATTAACCAATTAAGCAAGTGTAAGCAAGTTGCACAATTGAGTTTTCTCCCCCTTTTGGCAATATCTAAAAAGCATACACCACAGACCAAGGTAGTAGGCAAAAAGACAAGTTCTTTCATTGATATATCATTGAGGCATACAGAACATTGGTTGAACAGAACTTGAAAAAGGGAAAGACATTGCATGACCATCAACGTAGAAAAGCAACATAAGACTGAATACAAGACCCGGGACACCTAGACTCTAGAATCATCATCAGGACCCGGTGGTGTTGGGGCCTGAGGAGTCAGCCTGTTGAGCCGGTGAGTGATCCGGACTTGATTATCGGCCAATGCTTCCAAGCTGTTATCAACCTTGTCCAAGCGTGCATTGATAGTTGCAAAACCAGTGGTCATATGCACTTGCAGCTGAGCCAAGAGTTCACGGATAGAGGGCTCAGTGGCAATATCATCCATAGGTTGACTTTCTTCTTCTCCCAGAGCGTCTTGTGGCTCGGAGAGGGATGCTTCTTCGTCGTCTTCATTTTCAGCAACATCTTCGTCAGCTGCCGCATCAGCTTCTTCTTCATCCACTGGGACAGCTTGACCCTTTCCCTTAAGATCCCTTGTGACTACGCCATCCACAAACTTGTAGCCCATCCGCTCTGTAGCAGTCAGATCGTAGGAGCTACGTCCCGGAAAATTGGTCATCTCCCCTTCTAGAATAAGAATGCGAAGAAACAGGAAGAGGGAGGTGAGCTGACATGCGTAAGGCATGGACCGCTTTGCATTGCCAAGGCATAGTCGAAGGACGGAGCACATGAGTTGAGGTAGATTGATTGTTCACAGCGTAAAAACTTATGAAGGAGGGACTTGTGAATAGATGTAACGAGTTCCCTACTTCCATCCTTCGGGACAATGAGAGTGGTAAAAATGTGGTGGATGAGACGATGAAGCGGAGGAAAGGAGTTAGCATTCATTGGCTTACGGTCCGTGGGGTCGTAAGGCCTGGAAGTGATGAGGGCATGATATTCCTCTGGAGTAGGGTGATGAGCAAGGATGTCTACCCCGGTGTTTGGGATTTGCAGGGAGACTGAAAATAGATTTGGGGAAATGCGAAATGAATTTCCCTTGACACGGGTATAGAGATCACCTGTAGTAGTCTCCCGAAGATTACGGTAGAACTCCGTGACAACAGAGGCGGAGTATTTCTTGTGACTATAACAGAAAGGGGACCAACCCTGTGTGTCAAAGAGAGTCAAAAGACCGGGAAATAGGTCCTGGAGGGAGATGAAGTCAACGTAGCGAGGCTGCGTGACCTTCGTGAAAGTGGCATTGGTGACTTTGAATTGGAGATTTTGAGGGATGAACAGCTCTGGCAGACGATCCTCTCGATGCTTTGACCGACGCTCCGGAGAGTCCCTGGAACCTTGTCCGGCGCGAGGAGAGCGAGGACGGCGACGAGAGCCATCTTCTTGGCAGGAGGGGCCATGATCTCGAGCTGCTTGAGTTGGAGACTTGTGGTAGAAAGAAGATGACGGAACCAGAGGAGAAAACACCAGGGAGGCAGAGGTGCGTTCCTGGTGCCCTGGAGAAGGGATTTGAAGAGAGAGAGGGAAGGAAGGGTTTTTGGAAGTGAAGAAAGAGGGAAAGGGGTGTGGGGTCCTCTTATAGAAGGGGTGAGGATAGATGAAGAGTCGGATCCCACCAAATCCGGTTTTGGATTAGCCGTTGGACTTCCCAAAAACACATCTGCCGCCGGCTGTCGACAGGGTCCCTGGTGCCTGTCGACAGGCACTTGTAGAAAATGGCCAGTTTGTGATTTTTGGAACTTGAGCTGTGAGCAATTTCTTCCAGGTGATAAATTAAGGTGAATAAGAGATGAATCAAGTATGTTAACCTACCATATACAAGGATATAAAAAACCATACCAATTCTCCAATGGTTTTAACATAATATCCAAGGAATTTAGGTTAAAGCATTAAGAAAGCACCCACTTAAATGAAGAACATTGCACGCTTACCCGTTATTGTATAAATACACTGTAAGACAACACAATCCCCATTTTGAGAATAGACAAATGATGCATGAAATGATATCTAAATGTCAAGACAATCACAAGACCAATGACCTTTGAAAGTATGACTCAGTGGAGGCTTCGCACTATTCCCAAGGATTTAATTTGGAAGTACAATGGGAGGAAATGGTACTTAAGAAGACGTCACACCTTTTGAAGTGAGGATAGACATTACCCGTGCCCATACCCCCAGTCAATTGGTGGAACTTTCCAACATACCGTTGTATAGAGTTGATGAGTTGTCCTTTTGACGCGAGGGCAGACAGTTGTGATGCCCATCTCCCGGTTACTTAGCATAACCCAACATTGCTCTATATTCATCCCAAACTTCACGGTGATTGGCATTATTTGTTATTTGATTTTTTTTTGTTTTTTTTTTGTTTGTTTTTTTTTGTGTGGAAATAGGTAGCTTTTCTCCAAGTATTGTCGTAATGACAAAAATCAAGGTGGTGATATGATTACCAATAAATACTAGATATTCACTTTCATGACCAAAAGACTTATGAACTATATTGAGACTATGTTGGCTCACTGAGTATTACTATAAAGGAGTAAGGTGGATGTCCCTTAGAGTTGTGAGATGTTTTCTAGATGATGTAGCCTAAACTCTACATGAATAGTATGTAAAAATCATAGGGAAATAGGAAATAGCTTAACTATCATGTGTATGTAGTATGGTCAATCATACTTTTACATCTTATAGACACCTTAGTTATTAATCAGGAAGAAGCTCACAAACTGGGTGAAGAATGATCATAAGCAGTCATATATCAGAGCACCTGTCGACAGAAAAGGAGGGCCTGTCGACAGGGGGACATAGACAGATGAACCAGTGTTCTGTCTGGGCTTAGCTGTCAACAGAGCCTTTTTAGCCTATCGACAGGGACTTGGTCAGATCAGTTTTAGTGGAAGAATGAAGAGCAGACGTGAACAACTAATGTGAGGGAATTGAGAGAGACAAAGTTTGAATGATTCCCTCCACACTTTGAATTCATAGAAACTTAAGTTGCTCCCCCATAAAGTGTGACATTTGTAACAAAGGACTCAAGTTCTTGAAGACATATTTGCAGACAATGACCACGCACTCAATAACACAAAGCATGTAGAGAGACAAACCAATTATATGTATCTGAAATTTAAGAGAGTGTGAATAAGCAAGTTATAAAGAAACTAAGTCCAAATATACAGTACATGTCCCTTGTATGTCACATAACCATGGATACTTGGCGGAGACTGTTTCTCACGCTTAATGAGAGTTTCCAAACAAGCATGACTTGTTCTTCCACACATCACCATTTAATATACCGCATAGATAATGGACACAAGGAGCAAATACTTAATATTGGAGTTAAGTTTCATTGTAATTTGCACAACCCCATCTCTCTTCATAATGTGGTGAATCTATCTTCAGCTAGAGGTTTGGTAAAGATGTCTGCCAACTGTTTCTCCGTGGGTATGAAACTGATTTCGAAGGATCTATTGGCCACTTCATCTCTCAAGAAATGATGACGAATTTCTATGTGTTTCGTCCTAGAATGTTGAATGGGGTTCTTTGATAGATTGATTGCACTAGTGTTGTCACACAGGATAGGTGTGCATCCAATATCAATGTTGTAATCACACAACTGACTTTTTATCCACAACACTTGTGTTGCACAACTCCCTGCAGCAACATATTCTGCTTCTGCAGTGGAGAGTGCAACCGAGTGTTGCTTCTTGGATGCCCACGAAACCATACAACCACCAAGCATTTGACAATAGCCACTAGTGCTTTTCCTATCTATTTTACAACCAGCGTAGTCTGCATCAGAATAGGAAATCAACTCAAAACTACTACCTGCTGGATACCAAAGACCCAAGGCATGCGTACCTGAGAGATACCTGAAGATTCTCTTGACTGCAATTAGATGACTTTCCTTTGGACTAGATTGGTATCTAGCACAAAGGCAAACACTGAATTGTATGTCCGGTCTACTTGCAGTAAGATAAAGGAGTGAGCCAATCATACCTCGAAATTGTTTGGCATCTACCGGGTTACCTTTCTCATCAGTTTCTAGCTTAATGCTTGTGCTCATCGGTGTTGAGGCGGGCTTGGCTTGTGTGAACTGAAACCTTTGGAGCAGTTCTTTTACATATTTTTCTTGGCTTATAAAGAATCCATCTTCTAGCTGCTTGACCTGCAAACCAAGAAAAAATTGAAGCTCCCCCATTAAGCTCATCTCAAATTCACTGTGCATGTGTTGTGAGAATTCTTCACACAGTGTGGGATTAGTGGAACCAAAAATAATATCGTCCACATAAACTTGAACAACAATTATGTGATTGTGAACTTTCCTTGTAAAAAGAGTTTGGTCCACCTTACCTCTTGAGTATTTTTTACTTACCAAGAAGGTGCTCAGCCTGTCGTACCAAGCTCGGGGTGCCTGTTTCAAACCATAGAGAGCTTTGTGCAATTTAAATACATGGTTTGGTTTATCATGATCCTCAAAGCCGGGTGGTTGAGAAACGTAGACTTCCTCTTTGATGTAGCCATTTAAGAAAGCAGTCTTAACATCCATTTGATATAGTTTGAACTTGTTAGAACATGCAAATGCTAGCAAGATCCTAACTGCTTCTAACCTAGCTACTGGTGCAAAGGATTCTTCAAAGTCCACACCAAATTCCTGATTGTAGCCCTTTGCAACCAGTCTTGCCTTGTTTCTCACCACTTTACCTTCTTCATTAAGTTTATTCCTAAAGACCCATCTTGTTCCTATAACAGAAATTTCAGGGGTTTTAGGAACCAAACTCCAGACATTATTTCTTTGAAATTGACCTAGCTCCTCATGCATAGCATCAATCCATGAACTTTCTTTTAATGCTTCTTCAACATTTTTAGGCTCCACTTGAGAGACAAAGGCTAAATGATCCTGTTCAACTATTTGATTAACTTGTGACCTAGTTTGAACTGAATCATTTATGTCACCTATGACATTCTCAAGTGGATGAGCTTTAGAGTACCTCACATTGGTGATTGTTGAAGGACCTGGTTGATCTTGTATTTGAGGATGATGTTCCGGAGGAGGGGTTGCTGGAGGAGTTGTTGGGGTTCATCCTCTTGTTGTGGGTCTTGTGCAGGTATCTCTTCCTGAGTTTTAAGTAGATGACTATCATCTTCATCATCGTACCTGCGAAGATATCCACGTTTAGCTTTAGGAACTGACTTAGAGATTGCATTTGTTTTGCTTTGTAGATCCTCAAGAGTTGTTTCATCAGATGTTTCATCAAACCTGTAAGGAGTAGAATTATTAGTTGTGATTTGAGATTCATCAAAAACAACGTGTGGAGTTTCTTCCACCTTTCTGGTTTTTAGATTGAACACTCTATAAGCTCTAGAATGTTCAGAGTATCCAAGAAAAATACCTTGATCGCTTTTGGCTTCAAACTTGTCCAAGTCATTTTTGTCATTGTTATGAATAAACACCTTGGAACCAAAAACTTTAAAGTACCCAATGGTGGGTTTCTTACCTTTAGAAGTTCGTAAGGAGTTTTCTTGAATACTGGTCTTACCATGGCTCGGTTGAGAATGTAACATGATGTGTTTACTGCTTCTGCCCAAAAAGTGCGTGCTAATTGATTCTCGACCAGAAGCGTACGAGCCATTTCCACCAAGGTTCTATTTTTTCTCTCCACAACTCCATTTTGCTCGGGAGTTCTTGGGGAGGAAAACTGATGGTCTATACCTTGGTTCCTGCAAAATTCGGAGAAGGAATTATTGTCAAATTCTCCCCCGTGATCAGTGCGGATTGAGCAGATTCTATGGACACTTCCATGCTCAATCTTGTTGAAGAAATCTTCAAAAACATTTACTGCTTCATTCTTGTGAGCAAGGAATTTTACCCAAGTGAACCTAGAGAAATCATCCACAATGACAAAGCCATAACGCTTGCCATTGAGACTGAGTGTTCTTGTAGGTCCAAATAAGTCCATGTGCAAGAGTTCATAGGCTTTGGAAGTACTTACCGGTGCCTTTGATTTGAAGGATTTTCGGGTTTGTTTTCCCTGTGCACACGCATCACAGAAATTTTCATTTTTGTTAAAGGATATTTAGGAAGGCCACTTACCAACTTAAGCCTCATTATCTTGTGCAGAACATTGTAACTGGCATGACCGAGCCTACGATGCCACAATGTAAGCTCATCCTGTTTGTTTGCTACAAGACACAAATCGTTATTTTCTGGATCATCTAAGTCTACCAAATAGATGTTGTTCATCCTTTTTCCAGAAAATTTTAGGCTCCCTATTTCCTTATCCAGAATGTGGCAAGAATTGGATTCAAAAACAATTTTATGACCTTTATCACACAATTGACTTATGCTGAGCAAATTGTGATGAAGGCCATCAACTAGTAGCACATTGTCTATTGAATTAGAGGCAAACTTACCAACTTTACCTGAGCCGATGATCTGGCCTTTGTTGTTACCTCCGAATATCACTTGACCTCCGTCTTTTTCCACGAGCAAACTGAATTTAGCTTTGTCGCCCGTCATATGCCTCGAGCAGCCACTGTCCAGGTACCATTTGTTTTGATTGTGAGCTGCTAGGCATTCCTGCACATGTGGATCAGACAAGAGGTTTTGGTACCCAAATTACTTTGGGTCCCATTGTATCATTCATGCAAAATAAGAGATGCTTAGGAATCCAAACTTGTTTGATTTTCATATGATTTGGGTTATTCCAGCACTGCTTTTCATTATGTCCAATTTTTTTACAGATATTGCATGATGATGATTTAAGAACAACATTGGATTTGACATTTTTGGAGGCATTCATAGGTATCTTACCTTTTTGTTCCCTTGTAAGTCTAGCTTTAGGGACTTGCTGTTTTTCTTGAGGACGCTCTGTTTAGAGCTTTTAGCAAGTTTCTCATGTTGACTAGAACAAATTTGGTGACTTCAGGTTCCTGTTTTTTACCCTTGTTTTGATTTTTCCTTTTCTTTGAAGGGTTTGGTTTGCTAGAGTATGGGGTTAGATCTGTGAAATCAGTCATCAGATTTTTGCCAATTACCTTTGGCTTTGGATTTTGAAATCCAATCCCATGTCTTGCAACAAACACATTTGAACCTAAATTGCATCCAAGTTCTGTTTGCTCTTTACAAAATTTGATAGATCTTTTGATTTACCTACTAGTTCTGTTTCAGCTATCTCAAATTTCTTTTGTAGATTAGCATGCTCACTTTTAAGAATTTCAAGACAGTTTATTAGTTCATCTCTTTCCTTTTGAACTTCTTGAAACTTAAGTTTCATGCTATCCAACTCATCCATGTGGGTTTGTTCATCAATTTTCATCAATTCAATTACCTTGTTCAGAGACTCAATTTCTTCATTGTTGTTTGATTCATGAACAAGGAAATTCATTTTCTTTTTGAGTGCCTTGTTTTAGATTTAAATTCACAAAACTTTTCAAATAGCACAGTATAAGCCTCTTCCCATTCACCAATAGAAAAATTCTCAAAGGAAGAGTTTACCTCGGTTGAATCGTCAGTCTTTGCCATGAGACACTGAATCTCTTCATCTTCTGAGGTGCCCTGACTGTCCTCATCTTCATCACTCCATGAAGCCAACATTGCTTTGGCTTTCTTGAACGTGAATTTATCTTTCTTCAATTTCTTCTTTAGCTCGGGACATTCTGTGACGACCCTCATTATACCGGTACGGTTATACCAACCCACGTCGGTATAGTAAAGGTTATCACAGCGGGACATTGACCCGACACTAACAATTGATTGAGATGTACACAAATATAGATACAGAGTCGCGGAAGTAAAGGACTAACTGTCATCACATTTCATCATCCACATTTAACATACATGATCCATATAGCAAATTAAAAGACTAAACTTTCACAATTGAAATTTAACTAAAATACATTGTCCACAAGATTAAAGTTCTACATTTTTAATACATAATTTGTCCACAATTACAAAATGATAACTCTAATACAAGTCCCAATTTACATACTATGAAACAAAAGGGGCACAACGAAGACTCCGCCAACTAATCTCCACGCTCGGAGTCACTCTCCACGGTCTCCTCCAAAGGTACCGGGTCACCAACTAAACCTGTACGCCGAAGCAAGTAATGAGTCTAAAAGACTCAGCAAGTAACTCCATACACATCATTCATGCATACATCACAGTAGGTTCCACTAATTCAATTTACAAGGCAACATACAACCTATCATGGTAATTCTACCAAATCAAAACACATGGTACATGGTTTAAGATGTTTCAAATAACACTTCCTATCACATGCTTTCTACTCATTTAATCACATGAAGACTACACTTCCAATTTGACTATAACATGGTAGCAATTTACATGGAACTAGAAGTATCATAGCATGAATTATCGTCTCATACTCTAACACATTCACTTCACATGGTTACACATTCCCATATTTCACATGGTTCATTTTTCAAGCATTTCACCTGTACATATGTTCACATTCTAACATGAATGGTTCACATGATTTCACATTTCATATTTGCATGCTCACATATATACACAATTTACACATGTTCACATATACACATTTTACACATGTTCACATATACACATTTTACACATGTTCACATATACACATTTTACAATTTATTTGCCGTGACACATAGTCCAAACCACCACTAGAAGGACACATCACATACACATAACACATAGCACATCACCTAGGCAATACAGTGATGACTCTTGGCACTGCGCAGACCGGGAGAACACGTCTCCACCCTAACCAGTGGTACTTGTCCACCTCCAGGATTTCATCCTAATGCCCTTAGGATATCTTAACACATTGAACCTTCCCATGGGGACTTTTCCATGGTACAGTTCCACAGCCCTCTATGGAAGCAGTGTCACACACGGCACAATTTACACATTACACATTCCGATTAACACACGTTTTACATATGATATTCGCACTTTCTTATTTATGCACATGGTTCTGTTTTTCCCTAGCATGATGCCACTAATAACAGAAATCAAGCATTAGTAGCTCTCATGGATTAATTGGAAAGCACATCATTTAACCCTAAATCATGGTACATGTATTTATAACTCATTCTCACATGGAAATCTCATAGTGTAGGCTACTGCTATCAAATTTTCCTGAAAATTTAACCACATGCTGTTTTCGGGTATAAGAACACACATACAAATTTTCACATTTTTCTGAATTCACATGTATTTATAGAAATTAAAACATTCAGTTTCATGCCATTCATGAATTAAATTAACATAGAACATGACATGGATTTCAGATCTGATCATTCACAGTCATAAATAACACATACATATTGACACAAGAAATTTTCTCAAATTTATTTCCCAACACATGATTTACTAAATTTTTCACAAGGTGTACACATGTTTTCTATTTCTCATTGCAGGAATTATAAAAATTCACATGAATATGGGAAAATTCCCAAATTTGCAGGGCATGGACTGATATATATAAACATGGTTCATAAAATTTTACAGCATTTAATTCCTCAGGAATCATGAGAACAAAATTAAACATACATAACCTCTTTCCTACACATGCCTTTCAATAATTCTAATAATTATTGCCATCCACAGAAAATTTCAAGAAATTTCACACACATCACATTATCTATTTTACATAACATATAAAATTTACATTATATCCTCATGCGCCAAAGTCCGGAAATTAAAGATATAGGGCAGAACAGTTCACTGTTCTGTCAAGAAGAACTTAACGGCATACTCTGGCCGTTCACAAGAGTTGGCGGCAACATCGTTAGCCGCTGACTCAAGATCTCAACGGCAACATCTCTTGCCGTCAAGTTCGGACCTGTGTAAAAACACAGTCCGAGCTCTAAAGAATGGTGAATGTAGGGGATCCAGGACACGAGGAAAATCCATAAAAATGATAAAAGCCTCCTAGACACATACATGGACAAGGTGCAAGGGTTACTTGCCTTTGGAAAAACCTCCAAGGGATCAAAAGGGCCGGAGAAGCTCTCCTTGGGCAGTCCCAAGAAGCCTCCAAGATGCCTCCACTCCGGCTTCTGTGATGTTCCCCTCTGAAATCCGGGGCAGGGGATGTGTAGCCGGATGTGTTGTCTTCCTCCTTGTCGAAGTAGATCGCCAGGAAGAGCCTTGGATCGCCGGATCAAAGCTCTCAAACCTCAGATTTTCTCACAACTTTTAGGGTTTTTGTTTTCTCTTTGCAAAGAGCCAAGAGGGCTCTAGAGGTTGCAACAAGGGCTCTCTTATGAGAGGACCCTCTCACCCCACGCAAGAGATCGGTTGGAAGGCCAAGGAGCCGTTGGGGAGTGGTTGCCACGCCCCATCAAGCATGGCACACCATGCTGCTGCGGTCAGACCTGCCAGGAAGTAGACGTCTACCGATATTGCCGCCTACTTACAAATGGACGTCCACCTATATGGACGTTAACAGTAAGTGAACGTCCATCCATGTTGACGTCGACTAACCCTCTGGCCAAACCCAAAGCCATGCAAAACCCTAATTTCTCCTAAGTATATACATGCAATACATAGGGTGTAATGTACACACTCATTAAATCACGAAACCGACCGATATACACAACTAAGTATATACATACATTCATAAGTACACCAAAGTAATGTATACATAATACTTACATGATAATGCATATACATATACAAGCATAAAATTGCACATAATAAAATAATAAGGACAAAATTCGAGGGCCTTACACCCTCTCCCCCTTAAAGAAACTTCGTCCTCGAAGTTAGAACGACACTACTCGAACAAAAGGGGATACTTCTTCTTCATCGCATCCTCAAGCTCCCATGTAGCCTCCTCACGTGAGAAGTTTCGCCATAGAACTTTCACCGACGCGATACTCTTGTTCCGGAGATGCTGTACCTTCCGGTCAAGAATGGCTACCGGTTGCTCGACATACGAAAGATCTGGCTGGATCTCCACTGGCTCATGACTAATCACATGAGACGGATCTCGGACATACTTCCTGAGCATAGATACGTGGAATACCGGGTGAACACTAGCCAAAGCCGGGGGTAAAGCTAGCTCGTACGCCACGTTGCCCAAACGTCTGAGAATCTCATATGGGCCAATGAATCTAGGGCTTAGTTTGCTATGCCTGCCAAATCTGACAACACCTCGAGTAGGCGATATCTTCAAGAAGACATGATCGCCAACCTCGAACTCCAAATCCTTTCTTCTGTTGTCGGCATAACTCTTCTGCCTATCCTGTGCCGCAACAAGCCTTTTCCTGATAAGCTGAATCTTATCCGAAGTTTCCTGAACCAACTCCGGTCCGATCAACTGCCTATCACCAGTCTCCTCCCAACATAAAGGAGATCTGCAGGGCCTACCATACAACGCCTCGAATGGAGCCATACCGATACTAGCATGAAAGCTGTTGTTGTATGCGAACTCCACAAGAGGTAAATGACGCTCCCAATCATCCTTCCAATCCAGAACACACGCTCTCAACATATCCTCGAGCGTCTGGATAGTCCTCTCGGACTGTCCATCGGTCTGGGGATGAAACGCCGAACTGAGCTTAAGCTCCGAACCTAACGCATCCTGAAGACCTTTCCACAACCTCGAAGTAAATCTCGGATCTCGATCCGAAATGATCGACTTCGGCACACCATGCAATCTAACGATACCACTAACATACAATCTAGCTAAACTCTCTACTGACTGCTTCTTCTTCATGGGCAAGAAATGAGCAGTCTTCGAGAATCTATCTACGACTACCCAAATCGAGTCATTGCCCCTTCTAGATCGAGGCAAACCCGATACGAAATCCATAGTGACAGCTTCCCACTTCCACACGGGGATATCCATCCTCTGCATAAGGCCAGATGGTCGCTGCCGCTCGGCTTTCACTTGCTGACATACTAGACACCTAGACACATAATCCGCAACATCCTTCTTCATACCGGACCACCAAAATGATCTCTTCAGGTCTTGATACATCTTAGTGTTACCCGGATGAATAGAGAATCGCGATCTATGAGCCTCCGCTAACACATGCTCACGGACATCTACCACATCGGGGACACAAACACGGTGCTGAAATCTAATCACACCGTCCTCATCACGAGCAATGCCTGCCTTGCCCACTAACTCTAACAATCTAGGATCGGCTTTCTGCTGCTCAATCACCTCATCCAAAACAGAGGACCTAATGGACAACTGAGCTACAAAAGCCTGACATAAGGGCTCTAACTCGGTCATAGAGCATGCTGCATCCTCCAACATCTTCCAATCCTGCTGGAGCGAAGACCTCTTCCTACTAAGAGCATCCGCTACGACGTTCGCCTTCCCAGGATGATACTGAAGGTCGAAGTCATAGTCCTTCAAGAACTCGATCCACCTTCTCTGCCTCAGGTTTAATTCCTTTTGGGAGAAAAGATACTTCAAGCTCTTGTGGTCGGTAAACACCTCAAATCTGACACCATAAAGATAGTGCCTCCAGATCTTTAGTGCATGAACCACAGCTGCTAACTCCAAATCATGAGTCGGATAGTTCTTCTCATGCTCCTTCAACTGACGAGAAGCATAAGCCACTACCCTCTCTTGCTGCATGAGCACACAACCTAAACCAATCTGAGATGCATCCGTATAAATGGCAAAGCCCTCTAGACCACTAGGCAATACTAATACCGGAGCAGAAGTAAGCTTAGCCTTCAATAGCTGAAAGCTACGCTCACACGCCTCAGACCATACGAACTTCTCACCTTTCCGGGTCAGCTTTGTCAAGGGGGCGGCGATGGATGAGAAACCCTCAATGAATCGCCGATAATAACCAGCTAACCCAATGAAACTACGAATCTCCGAAGGGGTCCTGGGAGTCTCCCAATCCATAACTGCCTGGACCTTCGCTGGATCAACAGCTACACCAGCGCCGGAGATGACATGCCCGAGGAAATGAACCTCGCGCAACCAAAAATCGCACTTGCTGAATTTCGCATACAGCTTGTGCTCACGAAGAACCTCTAACACTAACCTCAGATGCTGACGGTGCGTGGCCTCATCCGGAGAATAGACCAACACATCGTCAATAAACACAACAACAAAACTATCTAAATACGGACTAAACACCCGGTTCATGAGATCCATGAACGCTGCAGGGGCGTTGGTCAATCCGAAGGGAAGAACCAAGAACTCATAATGTCCATAACGGGTTCTAAATGCCGTCTTGGACACATCCTCACTCCTAATCCTCAACTGATGATAACCAGATCGCAAGTCAATCTTGGAAAAGACTGATGCCTCTCGCAACTGGTCAAACAAATCATCAATCCGAGGTAAGGGATACCTGTTCTTCACCGTCACTTGGTTCAGCTTTCTATAATCAATGCACAACCGAAGTGACCCGTCTTTCTTCTTGACGAACAATACAGGTGCGCCCCAAGGTGAAACACTAGGGCGTATAAATCCCTTATCAAGCAATTCTTGCAATTGCTTCCTTAACTCGGCTAACTCTGCAGGTGCCATCCTATAAGGGGCCTTCGAGATAGGAGAGGTGCCTGGAAGCAACTCTATAGTAAACTCTATCTCTCTACTCGGTGGCAATCCAGACAAGTCATCGGGAAAGACATCTGGAAAGTCCTGCACCACATCGATCTCTGCAAGAGTCGATGACGAACCAGCATCGGGCACTAGCATAACACTGGCAAGAAATGCGTCACATCCCTTGTTCACCATGCGCATCGCCTTCATGGCAGAGATAACTAACTTTCCCGCCAAGTTCTTTGGCAATGGATGAGAGAACTCGTCCTCGCCAGGAATGCGGAAAACAATCTTCTTCCTACGGCAATCAACTAACGCATAATGCTCCTCTAGCCAATCCAGACCAAAAATGCAATCATAGTCCTTCATCTTTAGCAAGAAGAAACACCCATCTAGGAATCTATCCTCAATGCACACAGGTAACGACGGAATGCACTTCCTAGTCGATACCGTACCCGCAGGGGTGTGCACAGACAAAGGGACCTCTAACTCCTCAGACTCTATGCCTGACTCTAGGGCTAACTGCCTAGCGAACCGCTCGGAAATGAACGAGTGAGTAGCACCCGTATCAAACAAAACCCGAGCGTGCACACCGAAAAGTAAAACTGTACCTTCGGTGACATGCTCCGCCTGCTCGACGTCCTCACGAGCTAACGCAAACACTCGAGCCGGGGCTCGAGGCCTTCCTGGTCGTCCTGTCGCTGGCGCTGCTGCTGCCACTGCTGGTGCTGGCGCTCCTCGCTGAGCTCCCTGCTGAAGTCTTGGGCAGTCCTTGATCTTGTGGTCGCTGCTTCCACACTTCAAGCATCTTCCAGTAATCATCCAACACTCGGAACCACCATGTGTCCTTCCACAATGAGGGCACTCCTTCTTGACACCATAGGAACGTACAGAAGGTACCTGAGTGCTGCCGACTGCTACTGGGTACTGCGGTGTCTGGTACACTGCCTTCTTCTTGTCCTGCCGCTGAAACGGGGCCGCGGGCCTCTTCTGAGAAGCCTTCTTTTCTTCAAGGTACTGCTCCATCTCGCTCTCCTGTCTGCACGCTGCGCTAAGGGCCTCGTCCAAGGTGCGATGGTCAAACGCTACGAGCCTCGTCCTCAGTGATGGCTTAAGGCCCATCACGAACTTCTTCGCCTTCCTGCGCTCATCAGCAACTATATGAGGTGCATACTTAGATAGTTCTGCAAACCTTGCCTCATATGCGAGCACAGTCATGGAGCCTTGAGTTAAAGAGAGGAACTCCTGCTCCATGCGATCCTGAACATGCTCGGGGACGAACTTGGCCCGAAAGAGCCTCACGAACTCATCCCAAGCAACTTCCACAGCTCCATCCTCGAATCGGGTACGCAGTAATGAAGCCCACCACACATCAGCTCTTTCCTGCAATATACCCTTCATAAGCACTAACTAACAACTCTAACTTAACAGAACACACAAGCATACAAAACAAACGCATACCTGTAGCATGTAGGTGGCTAGGGTAACCTTGTCCTCATCCGCACACCTCATAGCTCGGAAGACTTTCTCTATCTCCCTCATCCAGCTCTCAGCCAGTAACGGGTCGCTCTCCCCCTTAAAAGAGGGTGGCAACATCCTCTTAAATCTCTCCATGGTGGAAGGGCCACCATGGTCCTGAGCTGGAACTCGAGCCTGCTACAACAACCAACAATCATTGCATAGTTACCATCACATCATGCAATTAAATCAAACAGACTACTCTTTAAAAAGTATACTAACCTGAGCCTCCAACTGAGCCTGGAGTGCTGCCTGGGTGTGGGCCTGCGTCTGCATGGCCTGCACTAACCCTTGCATGAACACCCCATAGTCCACAGGCGGTGGTGGGGGAAGCACAGGACCCTGAGGTGCCGGGACCTGCTGCTCAGCCCGCTCCTCGCCTCTCTGCTCGCCCTCACGAGCAGGAACACCTCCACGCCTACCACGCGAAGTCATGGCTGCAATAAAATTCAGCCATCACTCAGGGCTCGTTAATTAACTCCCAACCCATTTTCTTATCTATCTTTTGCTCATTATTAATCAATTCTACACATGTGGACAATTCTATAAAGATTTAGCATGTAATGGAGATGATGACTTATGTATATCCATGTACGTCTCAATCGATCGCTCTGATACCAATCTCTGTGACGACCCTCATTATACCGGTACGGTTATACCAACCCACGTCGGTATAGTAAAGGTTATCACAGCGGGACATTGACCCGACACTAACAATTGATTGAGATGTACACAAATATAGATACAGAGTCGCGGAAGTAAAGGACTAACTGTCATCACATTTCATCATCCACATTTAACATACATGATCCATATAGCAAATTAAAAGACTAAACTTTCACAATTGAAATTTAACCAAAATACATTGTCCACAAGATTAAAGTTCTACATTTTAATACATAATTTGTCCACAATTACAAAATGATAACTCTAATACAAGTCCCAATTTACATACTATGAAACAAAAGGGGCACAACGAAGACTCCGCCAACTAATCTCCACGCTCGGAGTCACTCTCCACGGTCTCCTCCAAAGGTACCGGGTCACCAACTAAACCTGTACGCCGAAGCAAGTAATGAGTCTAAAAGACTCAGCAAGTAACTCCATACACATCATTCATGCATACATCACAGTAGGTTCCACTAATTCAATTTACAAGGCAACATACAACCTATCATGGTAATTCTACCAAATCAAAACACATGGTACATGGTTTAAGATGTTTCAAATAACACTTCCTATCACATGCTTTCTACTCATTTAATCACATGAAGACTACACTTCCAATTTGACTATAACATGTAGCAATTTACATGGAACTAGAAGTATCATAGCATGAATTATCGTCTCATACTCTAACACATTCACTTCACATGGTTACACATTCCCATATTTCACATGGTTCATTTTTCAAGCATTTCACATGTACATATGTTCACATTCTAACATAATGGTTCACATGATTTCACATTTCATATTTGCATGCTCACATATATACACATTTACACATGTTCACATATACACATTTTACACATGTTCACATATACACATTTTACACATGTTCACATATACACATTTACAATTTATTTGCCGTGACACATAGTCCAAACCACCACTAGAAGGACACATCACATACACATAACACATAGCACATCACCTAGGCAATACAGTGATGACTCTTGGCACTGCGCAGACCGGGAGAACACGTCTCCACCCTAACCAGTGGTACTTGTCCACCTCCAGGATTTCATCCTAATGCCCTTAGGATATCTTAACACATTGAACCTTCCCATGGGGACTTTTCCATGGTACAGTTCCACAGCCCTCTATGGAAGCAGTGTCACACACGGCACATTTACACATTACACATTCCGATTAACACACGTTTTACATATGATATTCACACTTTCTTATTTATGCACATGGTTCTGTTTTCCCTAGCATGATGCCACTAATAACAGAAATCAAGCATTTAGTAGCTCTCATGGATTAATTGGAACGCACATCATTTAACCTAATCATGGTACATGTATTTATAACTCATTTTCACATGGAAATCTCATAGTGTAGGCTACTGTTATCCAATTTTCCTGAAAATTTAGCCACATGCTGTTTTCGGGTATAAGAACACACATGCAAATTTTCACATTTTTCTGAATTCACATGTATTTATAGAAATTGGAACATCCCGTTTCATGCCATTCATGAATTAAATTAACATAGAACATGACATGGATTTCAGATCTGATCATTCACAGTCATAAATCACACATACATATTGACACAAGAAATTTTCTCAAATTTATTTCCCAACACATGATTTACTAAATTTTTCACAAGGTGTACACATGTTTTCTATTTCTCATTGCAGGAATTATAAAAATTCACATGAATATGGGAAAATTCCCAAATTTGCAGGGCATGGACTGATATATATAAACATGGTTCATAAAATTTTACAGCATTTAATTCCTCAGGAATCATGAGAACAAAATTAAACATGCATAACCTCTTTCCTACACATGCCTTTCAATAATTCTAATAATTATTGCCATCCACAGAAAATTCAAGAAATTTCACACACATCACATTATCTATTTTACATAACATATAAAATTTACATTATATCCTCATGCGCCAAAGTCCGGAAATTAAAGATATAGGACAGAACAGTTCACTGTTCTGTCAAGAAGAACTTAACGGCATACTCTGGCCGTTCACAAGAGTTGGCGGCAACATCGTTAGCCGCTGACTCAAGATCTCAACGGCAACATCTCTTGCCGTCAAGTTCGGACCTGTGTAAAAACACAGTCCGAGCTCTAAAGAATGGTGAATGTAGGGGATCCAGGACACGAGGAAAATCCATAAAAATGATAAAAACCTCCTAGACACATACATGGACAAGGTGAAAGGGTTACTTGCCTTTGGAAAAACCTCCAAGGGGATCAAAAGGGCCGGAGAAGCTCTCCTTGGGCAGTCCCAAGAAGCCTCCAAGATGCCTCCACTCCGGCTTCTGTGATGTTCCCCTCTGAAATCCGGGGCAGGGGATGTGTAGCCGGATGTGTTGTCTTCCTCCTTGTCGAAGTAGATCGCCAGGAAGAGCCTTGGATCGCCGGATCAAAGCTCTCAAACCTCAGATTTTCTCACAACTTTAGGGTTTTTGTTTTCTCTTTGCAAAGAGCCAAGAGGCTCTAGAGGTTGCAACAAGGGCTCTCTTAGAGAGGACCCTCTCACCCCACGCAAGAGATCGGTTGGAAGGCCAAGGAGCCGTTGGGGGAGTGGTTGCCACGCCCCATCAAGCATGGCACACCATGCTGCTGCGGTCAGACCTGCCGGGAAGTAGACGTCTACCGATATTGCCGCCTACTTACAAATGGACGTCCACCTATATGGACGTTAACAGTAAGTGAACGTCCATCCATATTGACGTCGACTAACCCTCTGGCCAAAACCCAAAGCCATGCAAAACCCTAATTTCTCCTAAGTATATACATGCAGTACATAGGGTGTAATGTACACACTCATTAAATCACGAAACCGACCGATATACACAACTAAGTATATACATACATTCATAAGTACACCAAAGTAATGTATACATAATACTTACATGATAATGCATATACATATACAAGCATAAAATTGCACATAATAAAATAATAAGGACAAAATTCGAGGGCCTTACACATTCTCCTCTCATGTGTCCCTGCTTCTTGCACTCATAACAAACCACATCCGATTTTTGTTAATAGAATCAAATCTGTTCGTACTCTTTTGGAACGGTTTTGAGTTTCCTGAACCTCTTTTTCTTGAATTTGAGAAAACTTCTTAAATTGTCTAGTGAGCATGGTCATTCGTCATTCTCACTATCACTGGAGGATTTAGACTCAATACCTTCCTGTTGAGTACTTCTTTTGGAATCTGAAGAGACTTCTTGGAAGCTTTCAAGGCAATGGACTTCCTTGGGTTCTCTTCATTTCCTTCCTTTTCACATTCAACTCATAGGTCATAAGTGAACCAATCAACTCATCAACCTTATGGTTGAAAGATTCTTAGAATCCTCAATGACAGTGACTTTGGTGTTCCAGGAGGATGGAAGAGACCGAAGTATCTTCCTCACCAACACACTGTCTGAGTATTCCTTCTTAAGACCTTTTAGTCCATTTATCATAACCATGAATCTCGCAAACATATCAGATATTGTCTCATCATGATTCATCTTAGACATTTCATATTCTGAGACTAGCATGCTTACTTTAGATTCTCTCACCTCAGACATACCTTCATATATTAACTCGAGCTTGTCCCACATCTCCTTAGCTGAAGTGCATGTGGAGACCCTCGAGTATTCTTTAGGATGGACTGCGCACTGCATCATATTGAGGGCGCTCCAATTGAGAGTCCCTTTGGCAATCTAGTCCTTGGTCCATGTATCTTCGTCTTGAGGCAATTCATATGGTCCTGTTCTGACTATCTTCCACAATTCATAGTTTTGTGCTCGTAGAAACACCTGCATGCAGTTTTTCCAATAGGGATAGTCAGAGCCATCAAAGAAGGTGGCCTAGTGACTGAATGTCCCTCGACCATATACCCCTTACTAGAATCCATAAGATCAAGGATCTCCTTATTGTAAGATCAAGTAAAAGTGACAGTTAACGGAGAAATTGAGGCTCTGATACCAATTGAAGTGTAGCGGAATTCCCTATATGGTAATCTAGAAGGGGGGGTTGAATAGATTACTGTCTGTTAAAATCACTTGTTGCCTTCTTTTTGATAGAACACAAATAACTAGAAGTTATGGCAAGGACTAAACTTGGTGTGGATGTGTGTGATTCGATGATAGAAATTAAACAGATGATTGGACGTGTGTAAATGCGCCGTGCCTACCAAACATCTAATGTAGAAATGTTCAAACTACGAGAGACAACGATTTACGTGGTTCGGAGTACACCTCGTGTATCCTACATCCACGGGCCACACACACACGCAGAACAATCTGCTTATGAGCTAGTTCAGGAACGACAACTCACACACACGTGTTCTCTGATGTATAGCCACGATCAGAACAACACACATGCGTGTATCAAGCACAAGGACTGCTTGAAACACACCACACACCACACGTATAGACAATAGTAAAACAGAGAAGAGTTTAAGAGTTGAGAATCAAATCCATTGAAAACTCTTTCTCATGAACGTCTGAGTAGGCTTCAAGCTTCGTCTTGATGATTAGAAGTTAATGGAGAGGCTCGAATCCACAACGTTCAGACTTCACCGCTGCACGGAGGACTTCTCTTGTTGAATCTGGGCAGCAAGTAGAAGCAGAGCAATAGGGCAAGACTCTTCTTGAGAGACTTTTAGGGTTCTTGCTTGGAGGCTGCTTGTGTTCGTGATTGCCCTCAAAAGGATGCTTAAATAGAGGTGTTTACTTATGGAGAATCGTGGTTTGTGGAAACACCATCTATGGCAACTTGAAGACTTCCCATATTTGAGGACTCTGCCCGTCTGTCGATAGCACTGGGTGCTCCTGTCGACAGGCGCAAGCTAGCAAGACATACAAGGCTTCTGGAAGGCAGTTGCTGTCGACAGGCGACTAGGTGCTGTCAACAGGCATAGGTAGACAGAAGAATTCATAGTTCTGGAAACCTCTTCCTATCGACAGGCATCTGGGTTGCTGTCGACAGGCTCATCTGTTCTGCAGATTTGCCTTATGGCTTGAGTTTGCTTGTCGACAGGGACACTGCCTGCTGTCGACAGATGCTTGCTTTACATATAAATCTTCATCATTTTGGCTTTGTTCTTCGTACAACGCTTGCTCAACATCTCACCTAAGATTATGAACATAGTTAGTGAGACATTCTAGTCATTTAAAGCTTAATATCATATCAACACATTGTGACAAGTTATTGCATTGCAATTCTAAACTTAACTCACATTGTTCACTTGTTTACTTTGTTTATCATTGATCATCAGCAAAAAACATGTTGCAATTGTGACTTATATGTTATATAATGTGAACCCAACAGGCTTACGCAGGTTGGCCGCTCCTTTCTTGTCCTTCTTTCCGTCTTTTCCCCCTAAACTGTCGCGACACTAGTTAGAAGGTGACGTGCAGCCTGTCACTTTCTGGTGGCGACAGGTTGGCCGTCGCGTTCCCCTCTGTTGTTCAGTTCCGGTTTTCGATCGTGGCGGAGGTTGGTTCGTGAGGCCTCAACCAGCTTGGCACGAGGCCTATCCTTCTTGTTGGGCCTTGGTAGTGTGGCCCTTCGAGGTGTGGGCCTTGGGGTGGGTCTACCACAAGGGCCCTGCTTTCAGATGAGGAACGCGACGGTTCGATATGTCACGTTCTGAATCTAAAGGCGACACCTTCGCTGTCGCTTCCTCATAGCGACAGGATTGTTGTCGTGTTATACCTTTGGGTAGCGACGAAGTCCTTGTCACCTTCTTGCTTCGGTACTGTTTGGCTGCAGGCCAGTGGCCCTTCTTGGGGTCCGGCTTTCTGATGCGAACACGACAGGTCTATTTGGTGCATTCAGATCAGAAGGTGGCATCCTGGTCGTCGCGACCTTGTGGCGACAGGTTGGCCGTCGCCTTCTGGTTCAGAAGGCGACGCGCCTGTGGTCGCGTTCCGGTTACCTAGTTTCTGTTCTGCCTGGTGGTGTTCCGGGTTCTCGGGCCATGCCGTATGTGCTGGCGTTGGCCGACGGCCCTTTTGGGGGTTTCCGGAAGGGGTGTCGTGTGTGCCTGTGCAGCTGGGCTTGTCTTGGTCAAAATCTAGTTGTGCCATTTTTGTGGTAGTTGCCCCGCCTGTTCGCCCGGTGCTTGGCATATGAGGGCTTGCCCCTGATCTGAGAGGTTGTTACTGTTACCTAGGACCCCTATCCTCAGGAGCCTGTTGAGGGAGTGCTCCGGGCTACGAGCGTGCTCGAGTTGGCAGCCGACTTGACGTGGACTCTAGAGCTGAGGGGAATATGGTGGTTTGGACAGCGGCGCTGAGTCGTTTGTAGAGCTCTCTTGTTTGGGGTGGGACGCCGAGGTCGTTGAGGCGGTTCTCTTCCCGGTGCAGCCTAGATAGTCCCTTGTCTCACTGCCTCTCTCTGCGTTGGTTCTAGAGCCACGTAGTTATGTCAGGTGTGAGGCTGCATCTTGGCCAGGCTGCGGTGTTGCGTGTGTTGTGTGTTTCCGTGGCGGCTCTGTCTCACCCTTCCACGGGGATGGAGACAGAAGCTAGGCTAGCGAGTAGAGCGTGCAAACTTTGGGTCCCCCTCTTGGCTGCTAAAGGCGGTGGCTTGGTTGATGTTGCTATGACGGCATTTCCTCATGATGTTTCTAAGTGTTATCCGTTGCCCTAGCTTGCACGGCGGTTATAGCCTGGCTGTGCCTGGTTTCCATGGGCGTCGTTGGTCTGGCACCGGCATGTATGGCAGTCCGCAGTGGTGACACCCGTGCTTCTGGTGGTTCCCACTCTGTTTCCTCTCGGATCCGTAGCTCCGTTCTTGGGTGTCAGTCCGCAGTGGCACCGGCATGTATGGCTTCCCAACCTTGCGGTGTATCCCGGGTCCGGGGTGGTTCTACTTGTGGGCCCTCGACCCTGTGGAGGTCTGAGGTGGTCGTGCTTGTGGTGAGACGTCGTTCTCACCTGGTTGTAGCGTGATCTCGATTGGTGTGCTGAGGGTTGCTTCCGCTCTGTGCTCGACTCCGTTGGTTTCTGCGGGAGTCCTGTGTGTGTGGCCCGACCTCGGTTGGTGCTCATGGCGTTGCACTGTTCTTTCCCGCTGCTTAGTAGTATCATGCTGTATGTGTTTCTCGCTTTACAGCTTTCTTGTTTTCGGAGTTCCTGCTGCTCTTGCCGGTGTGGGACTGGTAATCCCTACTGGGCCTTGTTCACGAGACTCACCCCCCTACTTTCTTCAGCTAGGGGCTTGTTGTCGCGGGAGCTTGGTGTCGGACGGGTTGCGGAGGTGGGCTATGGTGTCGTGTGTTTGCCAGCAGCAGTAAGAGCAAGCTGGAGCTCTTATAGCCGAGTGAGCTAAGAGTTGAGTTTTACAAGTCCTCAGGGTATGCCCCTTAGGGACTACACCTTTCTTCTTGTACCTGTGCTTTTGCTTGGGACACGTTGTACAGACCTTTGTATATTGTACATATTGTTATAGTTATTTAAATTCAGTACATATCTCACTAGACTAATCCTTCTAACCCTTCCGGATCTTCGGATCCATGGGTGGCGATGCGAACTTCGGGGCCCTGGCAGGGGGTCGAGGAGGTCGGGTCGTTACACTTCCCAAAGCCATTACAACTCCAATTGGGAGGAGAATCCTCAAATCTTGGAAGGTACGTACCAAGCAAGAATCGCAACCCCACTTCCTAGTCCATTAGGACTTGAATAACCCTAGATCTATAAATAATCATCATGAGACTCTAGGAAGGGTGACCATCGTGCTGGGGTCATGAGGGAGGAGCTAGGGGCACCAAGAGAGGAGGAGGACGGACCACAACAAAGCTCTTCGCCAACGTTGCACTGCTTCGACCTAGAGAAGACCTCTCTTAGAACTAACAATGGTAGGTGTTCTGGGCTTATACTAAACATAGCACATACACAAGAAAGAGCATCGAGTCTAGTTCATATGCATCTATTTTGCCCAATTTTCATGAAGCATGCTAGTTGTATTAAGCATTTTCCAAGAGTCGCGCCTGACTTGAGCTTTTCATGTTCTTACTGTGTTTCACAAAACCGAGGTCAAATTAGGTCAAACCAAAACCTTAGTTCTCTTCTACTCATTGTCTCGACACTTTTCATGATCATAGTTTTGTTCAAGGACCCATGTATTTCGAGTTAATAGGTCAATTATGAGGAGCTGCACTGTTTCCACCATTTTTAGGCAAGATCCATGAACACGACCACTCCAGTCGTCGCATTCCTCACTGCATGAATGCGATGTACAAGGCCATCGCGTTTCTATAAAAGGTGACCGAACAACCTGTTGTGTTTACACATTTGACTTGACCGTTCTGCCACATGAAACTATGTGTCACATGGGTTTCAGCGCCCTTCAAGAAGGCTACCAATTATGCCGTCGCGATTTGACCATTTCTCACCCTTGGTTTTCATGCATGTCTTATATTTAGATTTTGAAAAGCCCTCTAGAATGCGATGTATCAAACCGTCACGATTCAAGGTCGTCACCACCTATTGCCAGTCGCGTTATAAAGGTGACTGACAGGGCTGTCGTGTTTTATAGGTCATGGCGACATATCGGCCAGTCATGATATGAAGGCGACAGATAGGTCTATCGCGATTTAGCATTTTCACAGTGAACTGATGTTTTGAATTGTGTATGGTCCTTTGAAGTGCGACATCTAAACCCATCGCAAATTAGAGGCCATCTCGAAAATATTTTCTTTAGTTATACAGTTAAGCATGTGCATGTCTTATTGTGTTATCATCTTAGTTAGTTGTTTAATGGCCTAAAAGTCATCAACCCACATGAAAGCTATAAGAATATGGATCTCTATTCTAAGTGTTCTTAATGATTACCTGACTCCATCTACCATGAGAATGTTATGTGCTATGTTCTTAGTCTATCTTGATAAATAATTGAAAGTGCCACATGTAAAAGTACAGAACTCATGTGATAGTCTTAATTGCTTATAGCATGTCATGTCTTCTTGTTAATGGCTTTCCGACATGTTTTAAACTGATGGATTGTGGTATTGAGACACGCCCTACACGACACATTGCACTTATAGGCATCCCTTTCTTGGGGAATTGGAAACTCTTTGTCGGTCATTCCGTATCGGTAGACTAGGGACCTTTCCACTAAGACCTCAATAAATCACTATACTCTGTGGATTCCCTCATGGAGACCGAGTTGGTTGTATCATTGAAGTTCCCAAAAGATAGAAAGCAGTTCCGTTCTCATCTACTTATCGTGAGTGATTTTATTACATTAAAACCAAGCCATAAATGTAAAGATTGAACTAATGAAATTAAGTTGTTATACTACGAAAGTTACTATGGATCATGTCCACTTGCCTTGTTCCTTATAATCAGTGACATGATCTTTAGTACATAACTGTCTATTGCTTGAATCATATTGGCCATAAATGAAATGGAACGAAATTATCAAAAATTATTGGAACTTCGGTTCATGACTATGCCTGTGCATATAAGGGCCCAGTCTGGTCTTGGGAAAAGCACCTGTAATACTTATAATCGCGAGAGCATATGATCCATTGAGGTGTCTGACAATCACCTAATTGAATGCAAATATGATCTGGTTAATTTTCACATTGTTATTGAACGATTAAGTGATTGATTGAATTGCTATAACTAAAATGGCCAAATCTATTGTACCTACCCTCGTTATTGAATCTAATACATCATTGTCCAATAGAATTCTATGGAATTTAACTTGTGCTATTCACCGTACACTGCTATAGATTATTGAATCTCTCTATTGACAAATGATCACACTGTCATCCATCCATTTGTTAATCGTTCCTTCTCATATGGTCAATGTCATTGGATTGTTTACTGAATCGTTCTCATACATCATATACCTGGATACTACTCCATATCGTTATTATGATCGTTTGTCATGAGTACTGCATGTTAGTATCCTTCTGTTAAATTGTTAATTCATGTAAAACATGCTCGTACCATGAGATGTAAATCCTACTGGGCGTTAGTGCGCTCACACCTATTTTTCATAATATTTTAGGTGAAGATTATGAAGAGATAGAACATGATGGGACTGGGGAAGAGTGAAGAGCTTCTCAGATGTACCCGTCCATATAGCACGTTAACCAATATGTTTAGAGTTAAAAGAGTCTGAAATAGTTAGTTTTACTTTTCTTGAGTCATATGTACTTGAATGACAATATTGGGCCCTATGTTTGGCTCTGATTATTAAAGGTTGTAGTTTGATTTGACTGTAATGGAATAAAGGATTATTTGATTGGCATATTATTGTCTCAAACTTTTGTTATACTTAGTTGTCACTCTGAAATACTCGACTGTTGATACTCGACTTGTATCGCTCACGCTCTTGATATTTAATACCGCTACTAAATTTCAGGATGTGACACTTTGGTATCAGAGCCTGGGTTTTCCCTTAGGTTCTAGGACAACAGGAAATTGTTAGGCTTAGCCAAGACTAAACCCCCCACATGTCGACTTGTTAAAAATCAACTGTGAGATTGGGGTAGAAACACGAGCTAAATTCACCTAATTAGGATTATGCAAAATAAGGTTAATATCTAATGATCATGATGTGGTTATCTTGAAGGATTGCAATGGCTGCTACACGTGAAAGAGACTTGTAAAGAACTATCAACACACTGACCCAAGCCCTACTACAGGCCACCCAAGGAAGGGCTGAGAATCAGGGGGATCTCCACCGAAATTTTCACAGTATGAATCCACTAAGGGATGAAGCCGAGCATTGGCTGAAGGAGATGGAACATGCATTCCACGTAATGGGATGCACGGACGAAAACAAGGTTACTTTGGCTACTTACTAGCTAGAGAGGGAGGCCCGTGCATGGTTGGGGTCGATTGAGGCTACTCTAGGTGACGCCCAGGTCACCTGGGCCCAATTCTAGAAGTACTTCAACAACAAATACTTCTCAGATAGAGTACATGATAGGAAGGCGGTGGAGTTTGCCAATCTGAAACAACATGGTCTATCCGTGGCGGATATGAGGCCCAATTTTCCAAATTGGCCTGTTATACCCCACACATGGTCCAAACCAAGTGGTTGAAGGCCATGTGGTTTATAAGCAGTCTTAGGCCTTAGCACATTACACAGTTGGGAGCGATGGACCTGCAGACATACCTCGAAATGGTTAGGAAGATGTTACTACTTGAGGACTCCCTAGCCATAGCAGAAAACATTAGGAGCAGTATAGTGAGCAAGGGAGCATGCAACACTACTAGAACCCCTCACACCAAACACAATGAAAACAAGAGACCTAATGGGGGAAACAACGCAAGTAAAGATAAGAAGATCAAAGTGGATGGGGAACCAATCATAGTGTTGTAAATTCTGCGATAAGCTAGGACACAGAGAGGATGCGTGCTGGAAGAAAAATGGGGCTTGCTTGCAGTGCGGGAGTCATGATCACCGCATTCCGAACTGCCCCATGCTGAAGGATCAGACCAGAGGAAAACAAGGAGTGTCGAAGAGTCAAGGGAATCTAAACGTCGTGATCTAGACAGAACTCCCTACAGGAGGAGGTATGATGGAATGTACCATACTTGCTAAACCTTTAGATTAGTCTTATGATAATCTTCTTACTAGTATATTAATCTTAAGTAGGAGAGATGATTGGAGATCAGACCAGTCGTTACACTTATAACAGACTCGTAGACCCCGGATCAAAACCTGGCTCCCAAGGATAGATAAATGAATAGATAGAACTCCGACCACTACAGGTGAGGTGTTTATAAGTTATATGGTGGTCCAAAGAATTAAATTGAATCAAGAATCCCAATTACCAGGTTCACTTGACTATATCTATGAATTTGGGGACCAAATTCTTTTAAGTGGGGGAGGACGTAACTGTAGCAACCGGATTTTTTTAAAAAATAAAAATTTAATAATAAAAAAATAAATCAATTGGAAAATTAAAGAAAAAGGGATTAAATAAAACCCATTAAACAAAAAGAAGTAATGGGCTTTGTTAAATGGACCCTCTAGAATTTATTGGGCCAAAATAGGGATTTTTAAAAGGAGAATAATAGGCAAATATTCTAAATTTGTATTTTAATTATTGCCTAAATAGAATAGAGTTATTAAATTATTAAAATAGAGAATATGGGTTAGAATTGGACTTCTAACCCTACCCTAATTTTTAGTAGCCACGAAATTGCATCCCAACCTAACCTAAATAGGAGGTGGAAAGCTTGGAAGGTTGAGAGAAACTAGGAAATCTCATAATTAAAGGGTAATTAGAGACACGTTAGGAAAGGGAAACCAAGGGAAATTAAATACTCCCCAATCTCTCCATGGTTGGCCCTAACTCGTCGTTGGGGCTTGCTGGACATGGAGAGGAGGCCAAGGAGAAGAAGAACTCGTGGGGAGAAGGCTTGACCAAGTTCCAACCTCTACACTTCGAGTTCTGAACCCTAGAAGACAAAATGACTCAAAGGTAGGCATTCTGACAAGCTAAACGCAATTAAATTCGTCTGTAGGTTGTTCTAAACATCAGGAACAAAAGCACTCTTGTTGTGCTATTTTTCGTCCACCCAATCTTTTGTTCTATATTTTTGAAGTCCTGCAACCATCATGATCCCGAACCCTCATATTAATTCTAGATCTCCATGTATACTCCACCCCATGCCATGAAATTTTAACTGGAGATACTGAGGGTTGATAGGCATCGTTTGCCTCTGAAAGCCCTAATTTTCATCTATCATACTGCTCGAATTAAATCTTTTATTTCCACTGTGCACTGTTTTATGTTCTACGTGATTGAACTTGATTGAAACATGTCGAGACAATGTCTACTTTGAAATTCCTAGTTACTGTGAGTACTCTTGCATGTCTAGATTAGTTTAAATCTGATTTCATGAATTTTCATCATCTGTACATCGAGTTCTTGATTTATGAACGACCCTATGTCAGAACAAGGAAACCTGGACCGCAATCCAAGGCCTGTTCTTTTCCCGCTCAGACTCAGGCGCAGGACCTGAGAATGCGATGGACCAATAGGCCGTGTTCTCAGGGCTGATCGCGACATAGCTACCTATCATGTTCTGAATGCGACAGGCAGTGGCGTCGCGTTCTGGCCGCCTGTCCTGACCAACCCGTCGCAATCCTTGAATGACCCTGTCGCGATCCTTACAGGGTATGTCACGATCTGGATGTTTTGCATGAAAACCCCATATTTCTGCAAACCTTGATTTTCTACAGTAACTACATGCCCTGTTAGCTGTCTTAAATACAGTAAACGAAGTTGTTAAACTTGGATGTGTTTTTAGTTAATTAAAAGTCATTCACTTGATCTTTCAAGTCCATGATTCTCTATATCACATGCACACACTTGTAAACATCCAATATGACTTGACTTGGCATGAAAATATCTCATAATACATTTGGTAAATAACATTAAATAATGTATATTAAATTGCCCTATTTTTAATTGGACTTGTATTCGTTTTCTCGCGATGATTTGGGAATACCGTTACCGACACTCTACTATTCTAGAATTCCTCTAGAACGTCGAGCACTTGTATCTACATTCACACTTTCTCTTGACTTGGACAAACAGTCCATCGGATACTCCTTCTGCCGGACTAGTGAATCCTTGTTCAAGGCCTCCGTAAGACTCCTCTGTCTATGGATTCCCACATGGTCGACGAACTGGTTGTACCCTAACACCTATGATATCCTTTAGGGATCAGTAAGATCCAAATGGCCTTAGAATGTTCTTGCTCTTATCATGAATCACGCTGGACCTTTGGACATGTGTATAACATGGCCAGTGGAAGGGCAGTGAATTCCACCTAACTGCCAACACTGATTGCGCGTGTTGTGCAACTGTTACCATCGACCGTTTACTCGACGTTTTATATGCAATGACCTATAGCTCTCATCTACACTCTACTCGCTCGTCTATTCACAGTCTCTGTACTATCTCATCCATTCATCTAGTGCTTTCATCTATTTCTTAGTACTCTCTATTGGCCATTGATTGATTGTCTGAAGATGAACAATATAACCAATTCTTGGCAATATATAAAGGGACCAGTCTGGTCTTGGGATGTGCGCCCAAAAGTGCTATTTGCCCGCGAGAGTTAATTGACCAGAGTGTTTGGCATTACACTCAAGTGCTATCTATCTCGACTATTTAAATGCCAATCAAACTGCTATATTATACTCGTTGTGCTATTGCTATACTTTGTGCTATTCGTGCTATGGCCATTCTGCTCTTCGTGCTATGCTCGACGCTTGTGCTATATTTGGAAACTTGTACTATTTCTATCACATGCTATTGTACTATCTTTTACATTACTTGACTATCGCTCTCTATCTTTAGTTACTCTATCATTTAATTAATTAATCATTTAAAACATACTTGATCCTGAGATTTAAGTCCTACAGGGCGTTATTTCTCACCCTACATTATTGGTTATGTGTTCTCAGGTGAAACCGAGGAGGATACCTACACTCAAGAGGATGGGAATGACCAAAAGTGAAGTCAAGAGTACCCTGGCGTCATAATATTATGTTAGAGTCTGAGTTAGACTTTTGCTTTTATTCAATGTAATTGGGCCCTATAGATCGGCTCTGATATTAGTGGTTGTAATAGACATTTGAGAAATTATTATTTAAATGCATTTGTGTTAGTATTTATTCTTCTCTAGTGGTTTGATGTCTATTATCCGCTCTATGCCCGTTTACTTACAACTGCCTCACGTTTCGATATTCCGCATCGGGGTGTGACAGTTTTGTGGTATCAGAGCCTAGGTTGTTCTTAAGTATAGGATGATCTAGGTTGACCAGCCTCGACTAGAGTCAATTGTCCTACCTATGTGAGATGTGGTTAGAACCAAGGGTAACTAGCTAAAATGAACTCACACAGACACAAATTAAATTCCACATCAATATCATAGCAACAAGTTATTTTTGTAGGAACTTAAGCTAGCTAAGATGACTGCTAAACGTGCTCAGATGAGGGGCATGCAACAAACTATTCAAGAACTCATCTGTGTGCTTCTGCAAGCTTCACAAGGTGGAGGGAATCGCAACGGTGCAGGCGAGCTGCATCATAACTTCAGGAGCCTGAACCTGCCTAAGTTCAGTGGTTCTACTGATCCTCATGAGGTAGAGAATTGGCTAAAGGAGATGGACAGGATTTTCCGTGTCATGTAATGTGCAGCTGGGGACATGTTGCTACTCGCTACTTTCCAATTGGAGAAGGACGCCCTCTCTTGGTGGGAGTCAGTGGAAGCGACCATTGGTAATGGTCAATTTACTTGGGCCGAATTCAAAGAGGCATTTAACTCCGAGTATTCTCGGAGTGTGTTCAAGAGAAGAAGGCTGCGGAGTTCGCTGCACTTAAACAAAGGAGCCAGTCTGTGGACGAGTATGAAGCCCAATTTACAAGGCTATCACGTTAAGCTGAACACTTGGTGAACACCGAAAGGATGAAGGCTAAGCGCTTTCTCAATGGCCTTAGGCCACAATACATCACTCAACTAGCCCCTCTTGATATCTAGACCTATGCCGAGATGGTGAAGAAAGCTCAACTACTGGAAGATGCTACAGAGTTCACTGACCGTATCAAGGGGATGTTCGTGAAGAAAGAGCTGACACCTGGTCTGCCGTCTGCCAGGCCGACCAATGGCAAGAAGCGTCCTTTCAGCGTCACGGAAGGACCTAGTCAAGAGAAGAAGCCCAAGGTCTTCATTCCCAACACTCCAACGAAAAGCAACTGCAAGCACTGTGACAAGCCAGGTCACACAGCTGATGAGTGCTGGCGGAAAGTCGGCACATGTCTACGCTGTGGAAGCCACGAGCACCGTATCCCCGAGTGCCCGCTATTGAAGGAGAATGAGAGGTGCACTAATGTGCCGAAGAAACAGGGAAGACTGCAAGTCCTGCATAATGAAGAGCCCGCTGAGGAAGGTGGCATGGTGGAAGGTACACTGCAAGCTTTCTCCCTATCAACATTTGCTTTATTTGATACTCGCACAACCCATTCTTTTATATCTCAAAACTATGATGATACTTTGAATTCTAAACCAATATCTATGGGGTGTGAATTCTCTGTCACAACCCCGTTGGGAGAGAAGGAGAAATTGAACAAATATTTTCCATCTACCGATGTAATGATCAGAGAACACAACGTAAAAGCCGACCTGGCGTGTATGCCCATGGAAGGCTATGATGTGATTTTGAGAGCCGACTAGTTGTCCACTTATGGAGCAAGTGTCGACTGTAAGAAAGGGAGAGTTACATTTAGTGAAATCCCAAAGTTCTCATTCACTGGGATTAGGCATAAGAGATAGATGTCTCTAGTCTCTGCCATAAAGGCCCACAACATGATAAGGAAAGGTTACCTCGCATTCCTTGCAGCCGTGGTAGTTGAAAAGAAGGGGTCTATAATAGAAGACATACACAGAGTCTAGGAGTACCCCGATGTGTTCCCCGAACATCTGCCAAGGATTCCCCTTGAACGTAATGTTAATTTTGCCATTGAGTTAATCCCTAGAGCTGCGCTAGTATCACGTCAACCATACCGAATGTCACCTGTTGAGCTAAAGGAAATGAAAGCGCAACTAATGGAGCTATTAAAGAAGGGGTTCATCAGACCAAGTACTTCCCCATGGGGAGCACCTGTGTTGTTCATTAAAAAGAAGGACGGATCTATGAGGCTATGCATAGACTATCGACAACTCAATCAACTAACTATCAAGAACAAGTACCTATTGCCCCGGGTCGATGAATTATTCGACCAGATATCTAGAGCTCAATATTTCTTCAAGATCGACCTTCGATCTGGCTATCATCAAATGGGGATCAAGGACGACGATATTTTCAAAAACGTCCTTCAGAAGCAGGCATGGACACTATGAATTCGTCGTTATGCCTTTTGGTCTGACCAATGCTCCTACAACCTTTATGCAAGTCATGAATAACATCTACCGACCTTATCTCGACAAGTTCGTGGTCGTCTTCATCGATGACATCCTTATATACTCCAAGACCAAAGAAGAACATGAAGAACACATGAGGATAGCACTATGGGTCTTGCGAGACAATAAGCTGTATGCAAAGCTGAGCAACTGCGAATTCTGGCTCGAAGAAGTGTCCTTCTTGAACCATGTTGTATCAAAAGATGCCATCTTTGTTGATCCCTCCAAAGTCGAAGCCGTACTCAATTGGGAGAGACCAACTAACGTCACAGAAATTAGAAGCTTCGTAGGACTGGCTGGCTACTACAGGCAGTTCATAAATGACTTCTCCAAGATCGTCGTTCCTCTAACGTGTCTTACACGGAAGGAGAATCCCTACTCTTGGAGTAAATAGTGTGAGAAGAGTTTCCAAACGCTCAAATAATGTCTGACGTCCACTCCTGTTCTCGCTCTTCAAATAGAGGGAGAAGGTTTCTCTGTCTATACCGATGCCTCGAGAATTGGGCTAGGTTGTGTAATGATTCAGAAGGAGAAAGTCATCGCCTATTCCTCAAGACAACTGAAGACGCATGAATTCAACTACCCGGTGCATGATTTAGAGTTGGGTGTGTTGGGTTGAGTGTGTTTTGGAATTTCCTAAAGTTGTATTTTAATGATAACCAATGAACATCACTCATACTTTGATTTTGATGATGACATATTGTGATTTTGATGATGATATGTTGAACATGTTATAAGTTCTATACATAACACAATAATGCTTAAACAACATATTTTTGATGTTAAATATCTCATATTTTAATGATAATATCTTGTACTAATGATTTATGTGTTAAATTTGCATGTGTATACAGATTTTGTCATGGTAGTGTCGACACACCCACTACTGGTGTCGACACAGGGTTTCAAACCCTAAGGCAAAATGATGAAGAAAAGTTCAAGTGTGTCGACATAGCCTCAAGTGGTGTCGACACCAGTCCCAGTTCCCAGAGAACCCAGTTGACAGGTCTGTACTATGTGTCGACACAGCCCCAAGTGGTGTCGACACTACATCCAGTTCCCAGAAGACCTGTTTGTCAATTCTGGATAGTGTGTCGACACAGCCTGAAGTAGTGTCGACACTAGTGACTCTTCCTAGAGAACCAATTCTGCCAGTTCGGGACAGTGTGTCGACACACTCCTTGGACAAGTCGACACACTCCGGCTGAAACTCAAAATCGGGAATTGATCTGGACACATGGCCGCTTGGGGTTCAAGGGGATCTGCCTAGGTTTTTGTGCCCACGTACCCTAAGGCTCTTTATGGAATTATGGGGCTATAAATACCCATGTCATTGGCACTCAAAAGTATCCCACGCAAGACAAGAGCCAAGAGTATTCAGCAAGAAGGGAAGAAGAGCGGGAAAGAAGCATCTGCATCCAGAGGAGCAGAGCAGCACCGCCAAGGGGAGAAGAAGGAGAAGAAGAATGAGAAGAAGAGGAGGAGCTCGAGATTGCAGGAGTGCTGGTCTAGAAGGAGATCCAGCCGAGTTTGTATCTGGTTCGAGTGTCAATTTCTCTGGGGAATCTGTGTATGTGTGTTACACAGATCTCCCAATTCTATTTATCTCTACCATTTCTATTGTATTGAGATAGATCGTGCTAGAGGATCTATTCTCTAAGTGTGCTTGGTCTAGCAGAACTTGGATCTATTGTGGTCCAGAGGTTTGAGTACTTTGTACTCTTTTTGGAGCCCTAGTGCTCTGAGTTGGAGCCGTTGTGCTCTGGTGCTTGAGCTGTGGTGCTCAAGGGCTTGTGAATTTGCTGAATTCACAAGTGTCTTTGGAGTAGGTTGTTGTGCCTATCTCCTGGGTTTCTTTGATTTGTTGAACACAAAGAGGTTAGAGTCATTGTGCTCTAGTTTGTACTGCACTGTGCTAGTGTTTCCTCGGTTGTGAGGAGGTGGACGTAGGAGACACAAGTTGTGTTCTCCGAACCACCTTAAAATCTTCAGTGCACTGTGGTTTGATGTGTGGTTTGCTTTCACCTATCCGATCCCCTACAATTGGTATCAGAGCAGGTCAGAGTAAATTCTATACTCTGAGGTGTTTTGGTGAATTTTTTGTATCTCAGATTTTGATTACTTGCTCAAGTTGTCGTGTGTTTTTATTTGATTGTCTTTATCATGGACCTTAGAGGTTTTGTTGCTGAAGGTCATTCAATCAATAGGCCTCCATTTTTGGATGGTACTGACTATCCTTACTGGAAGAATAGGATGATGGTTTTTCTTAGAGCACAGAACTATGAAGTGTGGAGAATTGTTGAAAAAGGACCAAATGAAGTCACTGGAGATGAAGATCAATGGACCAGGAGCAGATCAGAAGGGTCACCCTGAACTACAGCGCCATGAACATGCTGCAATGTGCCATCCATCCGAAGGAGTATTCCAGATCTCCATGTGTAAGTCTGCCAAGGAGAAGTGGGATAAATTAGAATTGCTTTATGAGGGCACATCTCAGGTCAGGGATGAAATGTTGCGGAAAAAAATGCTACCAGAAATCTAGAAGGGGGGTTGTTGAATAGATTTCAGCAAATTTTAAAAATCACTTCAACAGAAACATAGAGAAACTTAATTGAGTGTGAAATCAAAGTGTTAATGGCAATTCTAAACAAATTAGGCAAGCTAGATGATGAGATTTTGACGAACCTATCAAGCATCTAGCGCAAGAGATAAGCAAACCACAATGACACAAAGATTTTGGGTGGTTCGCATTACACAACAGTGTATCCTACATCCACCATCCACACACACACACAATTGTGGCTTATCTTGCCAGTTTGGAAAAGTCACAAAGAAACAGACACACTCTGAGATACCGAAATCTCAGATTCAATCACACACACATGAAATTGGGCACAAGGATTGCACCACTTTCACAAAAACACACAGTATAGAATGAGATTGAAATGAGAAACTAGTCGGAGCATTTGAATTCCAAATTGAAGAGGACTGGTTCGAAGATCCCTGTTTCTGCTTCAGGAATGGGGATCAGCTTTTCTGCTTCAGCTCAAGAAGAAGACTCAGATGGATCGAATTTCTGCTTCAATTGGATCGTCTAGGCATACAGACCTCTTGTTCCTTCAGATTTGGGAGCAATTCGCTAGGTTGAAGTCTTCCTCATAAATGATCAAGAATTCTCTGGAGTCTTGGAAGAACAGAAGTATATGGCTCGACTTCTTGTTAAGGCCAAGTGGATAAGGGGTATTTATAGCTATATGGGTCCACAAAATATCTTGGGATCTGTGGGCATAGAAGTTCCCGCCCAAAAAGCCTTTCCCAAAAGCTTCACGTGTCCCTGTTAATTACATCAAAAAGAGAAAGAAAAATTAGACAGACTGTGTCGACACACCTTACCTATGTGTCGACACCCTGTCCCAGTCATCATAAAACTGTCTCCTGGAGTCTGGAACTAGTGTCGACACACAACTAGATTTTGTCGACACCACTGGGTAATTACTGATGACTTTGTTCTGGGACAATGCACTAGTGTCGACACACAGTTGAGCTGTGTCGACACCACTGAGTACTTATTGATGTCTTTGTGCTGGGACAGTGCACTAGTGTCAACACACAGTTGAGCTGTGTCGACACCACATAGTACTTTTGAGCTGTAAATGTGAAGAAAACATTGTGAGATAAAAATATAAGTATGATGAGCATGTTTTCAAAGTATTAATGAATCACATTTGGCTATCATCAAAATCAGAGATCCAACAAGGGAGACTAAGGCTAACATGTTAGTTTCTGATTATGAGTTGTTTACAATGAAATCTAATGAAACTATATATGAGATGTTTTCTAGGTTCATGGTCATTATAAATGGACTTCGAGCCTTAGGTAAGGAATACACAAATGAAGAATTGGTAAGAAAAATCTTGCGCTTATTATCTTCTGTATGGCACACTAAAGCAACTGTCATTGAAGATTCAAAGGATTTATCCAAAATCACATTGGATGAACTCATTGGATCATTAATGACATATGAGTTAAACCTTAAGAGATCAGAAGAACACATGCTAAAAACAAAAACCATTGCTCTTAAAGCTTCATCTAGTAATAAAGGAAAATCTAAAGAAAATTCTGAGTCTGAGAAATCTGAAACTGATAATGAAATCTTGCTTTCATCACTAGACATTTAAGCCATTTCTGAAATCAACAAGAAGAATTTTGGTAATAAGAAAATGCCATGTCTAGTAAAAAGAAACATTTTTCTCATGTTGATCATAAGAAAACTGTTGAAATTCCTGTGTGTTATAGGTGTAACAAATCTAGACATATGAAGGCTGATTGTCTAGAAGGTAAGAAGGAAAAGCACAAAACCCACAAGAAGGAGTTTCACAAAAAGAAGAACAAGGCCATGGTGGCTACATGGTCAGATGATGAAAGCTCAGACTGCAATGAAGAATCCTCAAGTTCAGAAGGGAATGAAATCTGCTTCATGGCTGGAAGTAGTGAAGAACAGGTAGATATATCCTTTGAACTATTTACCATTGGTGATTGGCAAGAAGCATATGGTAATTTAGTTGAAAATATTCTGATGTTAGAAAAGAAAATAAATACTTAAAAAGAAAAATTGAAAGCATTCTTCATGATAATTCATCATCTAAAAAGATTTCTAATTGGAAGCTCAAGTTTCAGATCAAATTAAAGAAAATGATGAACTGTTGATTTTTGTTGATAATCTCAAATTGAAAATTCAAAAATTGAATAAAGAACTTATTAATTCTGTTAAGAAATTTGAAGAAAAAAAAATGGAAAACCATGAAAACTTGATTCAATTGAAAAACTCAATCTTTGCATCAAAGAAAAAGAAGACATAATCAAGAACTTCACTTGAGGGAAAGACAATCTGAATGCTCTACTTGGAGTTAAGATGAATTCAAATAAGCATGACTTAGGTTTTGAACAACAAAATTCAAAGAAAATTGAATCATCTCCAAAGAAAACAAAATCATCAAAAACTCCTTTAATAAAATTTATTAAGGCAAGCTCATCTGAAAACAAAATAAAAAAAAAAACAAAAAGAACTTGAGAGGCCGACACATATCCTACCTAGGTCGATACACCACTATGAACAGGTCGACCTACCCTTCATATAAAAAACACAAAAACTTCAAACCAATCAATAATCATTTTTCTCATGGCAATTGGAATGTTTTCTCCTCTTACAACTCAAGATGGAATAAGCCTTGGAACCAAAGGTACAGTGGTAACCAATGGTTCAATCCTTATTTCTATCATTCATCTTTTCCTACATATCAACAGCAATACATGCCAAGTTTCTCACAGTGGAACAAATCAACTAAGAGGTATAATGTTCAGAAAATTGAAAAATAAAAAATTGAATCTTCTGTTTCAAAAACCACTGTGAAGAAAAATACATAAATTTGGGTTAGAAAGGATTTGTTATCTCTTCTCACTCATGATGTTGGTACCAATCTTATGTGGGTACCAAAAACTTTTCTTGTCTAATTTTTTATGTGCAGGAAAGCCGTGCATCCAATTCCAACAACATCTGGATTCTTGACAGCGGATGCTCACGGCACATGACAGGAGACAGAAATAAATTTTCATGCTTGATTGAAAATGAAGGTGGATCAGTCACCTTTGGAGGTAAGATTAAAGGAAAAATAATTGGTAAAGGAAAAATTTGTAAGTCTTGCATTACCTTAAGTGATGATGTTTGTTTAGTTGAGGGTTTGAATTACAACTTGCTTAGCATTAGTCAATTGTGTGACAATGGTCACAAGATTCTGTTTGAACATGATTCATGCAAAATAATTGACTCCTCTTTTCAGCAAATTAAATTGATTGGAAAAAGAGAAAATAATGTTTACATGATTGATTTGTGTGATACTTCCTCTTTAAATGTTTGCTTGATTGCAAATAAAAATGACACTGCTTGATTGTGGCACAAAAGATTGGGTCATGCTAGTTTCACAACCATTAATAAACTCATAAGAATGAATCTTGTAAAAGGTCTTCCTGAATCTTTCCCAGTCATTGACAATCCTGTTTGTGGGATATGTGCTCAAGGAAAACAAACAAGAAAATCTTTTAAAGTGTTCAATGAAGTACTTACATCTAAACCATTTGAGTTGCTTCATATGGGTCTTTTTGGTCCAACCAGAACTCGAAGTCTTAGTGGTAATAGATATGGCTTTGTCATCATTGATGACTTTACAAGATACACTTGGGTCTTATTCATATCCCATAAAAATGATGCATGTTCAGAATTAAGGAGATTTTACAATTCTGCCTTAGTTTTATCTTTCAAATTGAATTCTATTTTGACAGATCATGGGGGTGAATTTGAAAATAAATCATTTTTTGATCTCTGTACTGAACTGAAAATTCTCATAAGTTTTCTTCCTCTAGAACTCCAGAAAAAATGGAGTTGTAGAAAGAAAAAATAGAACTCTTGTGGAAATGGCCAGAACTATGCTCATTGAAAGTAAACTGTCTAAATCTTTTTGGACAGAAGCTGTAAATATAGCTAATTTCATTTTGAATAGAGCATTAGTAAGACCAAAGATCAGAAAAACCCCTTATGAGTTGTTCAAGAATAAAAAGCCAAGTGTGTCATATTTTAAAATTTTTGGTTGCAAATGTTTTGTTCACAATAACAACAAAGAAAATCTTGATAAGTTTGATGCAAAAAGTTTTGAATCAATCTTCTTAGGTTATTATGAAACTTCAAGAGCTTACAGAGTTTACATCTTGAAAAATAAGACTGTGGAAGAATCTCCACATGTTCTTTTGATGAAAATTTACAAAAGATTGACATTTCTGATTTGTGTAGAACTCAAAAATGTGATGATGAAGATGAATTTTTTGAACATCCATCTACAAATCTTGAAGATCAAGAAGTACCAAATGTTCATGAGGTTCTTGAAATGTCAACTTCAAGTAATTCAGGTAATTATGTTCCTGAAAAACATGCAACTTTGAGGTAATTTCTGAACCTAGATTTTTAAGAGATCATCCACTTGAAAGCATTCTTGGTGATTTGCAAGACGGAATAAGAACCAGATCATCTTTTCATTCTGTCATAGTTGAAGATACTTTGGCACTACTTTCCCAAATTGAACCCAAAAATGTTGATGAAGCTTTATCTTGTGAAAATTGGATAAATGCTATGCATGAAGAGCTTCATCAATTTGAAAGAAATCAAGTTTGGGATTTAGTACCAAAACCTTCAGATTTAACTTCTGTCATAGGAACTAGATAGATTTTTAGAAATAAATTGAATGAATCTGGTCAAATTGTTAGAAATAAAGCTAGACTTGTTGCTCAAGGGTATAACCAAGAACTTGGTATTGATTTTGAAGAATCTTATACCCCTTTAGCAAGACTTGAAGCTGTTAGAATATTCCTTGTAATTGCTGCTTCTTTGAAATTCAAAGTCTTTCAAATGGATGTCAAGAGTGCTTTCTTGAATGGTTACATAAAAGAAAATGTCTTTGTCAAACAACCCCCTGGTTTTGAAAATGAAAAATTTCTCAATCATGTTTTTAAACTCAATAGGGCTCTATATGTCTTAAGCAAGCTCTAAGAGCTTGGTATACCGGTTGAGCTCCTTTCTTGTAAATAAAGGTTACATAAGAGGAAAAATTGATCAAACTTTGTTTACAAAAAATCATTTTATTGCTGTTCAGGTTTATGTGATGATATCATTTTTGGCTCCACAGATAATAATTTGTGCAATGAATTTGCCCATCTTATGCAATCTGAATTTGAAATTAGTCTAATGGTGAACTTACATTCTTTTTAGGTCTGCAAGTACATCAAACTGCTGAAGGAATTTTATGAGTCAAACAAAATATGTCAAGGAGTTGCTCAAGAGGTTTGACTTCCAGAATATCAAGCCATCCAACACACCAATGGCCACAAGTGTAAGACTTGAGATTGATGCTTCTGGTAAGCTTGTTAATGCTAAACTTTACAGAGGTATGATTGGATCTCTTCTCTATCTAACTACCTCTAGGCCAGATATTCAATTCAGTGTCTGCATGTGCGCCATATTTCAAGCAAATCCTAAAGACAGTCACATGTCTGCGGTTAAACGAATTTTCAAATATCTTCTTTCTTCATGTGATTTGGGTCTTTGGTATCCTAAAGGGTGTAAATTGGACTTGATTGCATATAGTGATGCTGATTATGCTGGGTGCAAACTTGATAGAAAAAGCACTAGTAGGTTGTGTTTATATCTAGGAGGGTGTCTTATTTCTTGGGCTTCCAAAAAGCAACATTATGTAGCTCTTTCAACTGCAGAAGCTGAGTATGTTGCTGCTGGTAGCTGTGGTACCCAATCCTTTGGGTCAACATCAACTTCTAGATTATAATCGCACATTAGGTTGCATTCCATTCTTTGTGACAACACAAGTGCTATAAATCTGTCCAAAAATCCTATTCAGCATTCTCGCACAAAACACATTGACATTCGGCATCATTTTCTTCGAGATGAAGTCTCAAATAATTCTTTTGAACTCCACTTCATCGACACAGAAAAACAAATTGCAGACATTTTCACTAAGCCTCTTGCAGAACCTAGATTCACTTCTCTTAGAAGGGAACTTGGTTTATGCAAGTTTTCACATGTCTGATATCTTCATCTCATCTCTTTCTGTAAATAAAGGCCATTCTCTCTTGCAAATAAATTCCTACTTCACAATTGCATTGAGATTCTTGGTATATCAAATAGTGATTTGAAGAAAGGCAAGTTCGACTTGTCTGGACACTTTCACTATGCGTGAGTATATGTCTCCGCCAAGTACCAAGATTCCTTTTATTCAATTGTTGAGGGGGGTATTTGTTGAGGGGGAGTCATTATATATTCTTCACTCATTTCACTTGACATTTGTTGTCTATTCTGGGCCTCAATCATCAGAATTTTTGAGTCATTGTGCTTTTTTCTTATGAGAGAATTAGAACGTTGTAACTAAACTCATTGTGCATTTAGTTTAATTTCAAGATTCATTACCATTTCAAGGTTAAGCAATCTTAATATTGAATATTTTTAAAATGATTTGAAAAACACCATTATAGGCACATGAGTGGCTTTACTATTTCACATGTGTATGTTTAAGCTTCATTTTTACCACATGCTAAGAATATTTTTTCTAAATTCATAGTCATGTCTTTTCTGGTCAAAGCAAACATATTCCTATAAAACGTCAAAAGAAAATGATCAACAATCTGGAAAGATACAAACAGAGCAATGCAAATTCTTGAACCACTGAGTAACAGGGCCATTTCACCTAAAAAGTGATTTGTTTCGCGTCAAAAAGTGGAAATAAAAGTTTTCAACTCTGTCTAAGATAATGAAAGTTAAACCACTAGGTAACTAGGAGATCTTGCATCTAATCAATGTGTTCTCTTGCACTGAAAAGTGAGATTTAACTAATTTGTTCGTGTATTCTTTCCCAATTAAAAATGAAAGAAAATCAAATTGACAGGATGGAAAAGCTTAAGACCTTAATAAAGTTCATGTTTACTGAGTTTAGACCTATTATTTTACATAGTGTTAAACTTAAAGCTCCTAACATCCTTGTTAAATATTTCTGCTCACTCATATAGGTCACTTCATTTCACACTTGCATCATTATTTTAACCACATCCAGATCATTATACTTTGCTATACTTTGTGTTGAGTGTCTTTGTGATTAAACTTAATTGCATAATACAAAGACCAAATAACTCTCCATGTAATTATTACTTTGCCTCATTTATTTTGATCATTTCTTACCATTCATTTCCTTCATTTCATTTCTTACAATCTTTGTTTCTCTCTCTTATCTATCTTTTTTATGTTGTCAAAAAAGGGAGAAAGTTCGTTAAGGGAGGAGAAAGTCTTTATGGGAGAAAGTTCAAATGGTGTACTTGGTCAAGGGGAGTTGTTGCAGTTAAGGAAGTCAGGTTATTGGGAGATTGTGCATATTTTTGTCATCATCAAAAAGGGGGAGATTGTTGGGTTGAGTGTGTTTTGGAATTTCCTAAAATGTATTTTAATGATAACCAATGAACATCACTAATACTTTGATTTTGATGATGACATATTGTGATTTTGATGATGATATGTTGAACATGTTATGCATTCTATACATAACACAATAATACTTAAACAACATATTTTTTATGTTAAATCTCATATTTTAATGATAATATCTTGTACTAATGATTTATGTGTTAAATTTACAGGTGTATACAGATTTTGTCATGGTAGTGTCGACACACCCACTACTGGTGTCGACACAGGGTTTCAAACCCTAAGGCAAAATGATGAAGAAAAGGTCAAGTGTGTCGACACAGCCTCAAGTGGTGTCGACACCAGTCCCAGTTCCTAGAGAACTCAGTTTCCAGGTCTGTACTGTGTGTCGACACAGCCTCAAGTGGTGTCGACACTAGATCCAGTTCCCAGAAGACCTGTTTGTCAGTTCTGGACAGTGTGTCGACACAGCCTGAAGTAGTGTCGACACTAGTGACTCTTCCCAGAGAACCAATTCTGCCAGTTTGGGACAGTGTGTCGACACACTCCTTGGACAGGTCGACACACTCCGGCTGAAACTCAAAATCGGGAATTGATCTGGACACGTGGCCGCTTGGGGTTCAAGGGGATTTGCCTAGGTTTTTGTGCCCACGTACCCTAAGGCTCTTTATGGAATTATGGGGTTATAAATACCCATGTCTTTGGCACTCAAAAGTATCCCACGCAAGACAAGAGCCAAGAGTATTCTGCAAGAAGGGAAGAAGAGCGGGAATGAAGCATCTGCGTCCAGAGGAGCAGAGCAACGCCGCCAAGGGGAGAAGAAGGAGAAGAAGAAGGAAAAGAAGAGGAGGAGCTCAAGATTGTAGGAGTGCTGGTCCAGAAGGAGATCTAGCCGAGTTTGTATCTGGTTAGAGTGTAAATTTCTATGGGGAATCTGTGTATGTGTTCTACATAGATCTCCCAATTCTATTTGTCTCTACCAATACTATTGTATTGAGATAGATCGTGCTAGAGGATCTATTCTCTAAGTGTGCTTGGTCTAGCAGAACTTGGGTCAATTGTGGTCCAGAGGTTTGAGTACTTTGTACTTTGTTTTGGAGCCCTAGTGCTCTGAGTTGGAGCCGTTGTGCTCTGGTGCTTGAGACGTGGTGCTCAAGGGCTTGTGAATTTTCTGAATTCACAAGTGGTCGTTGGAGTAGGTCGTTGTGCCTATCTTCTGGGTTTCTTTGAGTTGTTGAACTCAAAGAGGTTAGAGTCATTGTGCTCTAGTTTGTACTGCACTTGTGCTAGTGGTTCATCCGTTGTGAGGAGGTGGATGTAGGAGACACAAGTTGTGTTCTCTGAACCACCTTAAAATCTTCAGTGCACTGTGGTTTGATGTGTGGTTTGTTGTTTTTATTCACTATACTCACGCACCACATTTAGATCTGATTAAATTGTGCGTTTTACTAATTTTAATTCCGCTGCTATACACACATTTTCTTAGTTCATTTACCAAAGTCACCTATCCGATCCCCTACAGGGTGCCGTGGTCTTCACCTTAAAAATTAGGAGACATTATTTGAATGGTGAGTAATTCACTGTCTACTCAGACCATAAGAGCTTAAAGTATTTATTCTCTCAGAAGGAACTTAACATGAGGCAGAGAAGATGGCTTGAATACTTAAAGGATTTTGATTTCAACATCCAGTACCATCCAGACAAGGGAAATGATGTGGCTGATGCTCTTAGTAGAAAGCCGATGGCATCGCTATCAAGTCTAATTCTTGGTGAGATGCAGTTACTAGAACAATTCACAAGGTTGGACTTGAATGTTGAACATAGGGATGATCGAGTCTTGGTTGCCAATATCAAGATTCAATCTGATATGCTAGAAGAGATCAAAGCTCAATAGACAGCGATCCATTCATGGTTTATGTCAAGGAAACTTTAGCTGAAAGGCCGGACTTTGCTATGACCAAGGATGGAAGGCTTGTATTCCAAAGAAGGACATGTGTACAAGGTAATGAAGAACTGAAGAGGAAGCTAATGGATGAAGCTCACCAGACGAAGTGTACAATTCATCCCGGAGGTACCAAAATGTATCAAGACATGAAAAGAACATTTTGGTAGCCGAATATGAAGAGAGAAGTAGCCGAGCATGCCGCTCATTGCCTTACTTGCCAACAGGTAAAGGCAGAACACATGCGCCCTGCTGGCATACTTAGACCATTAGATATTCCAGAATGGAAATGGAAAGCATTGGCATGGACTTCATCATAGGTTTACCCAAGACTCGTGGTGGACTCGACACCATATAAGTTATTGTCGACTGACTAACCAAATCCGCACACTTCCTACCTATAAAGAGTAAGTGGTCTATACTAGCTGCATTATACGTCAAAGAGATAGGGAAACTTCACGGAATTCCATCATCCATTGTCTCGGATTGAGATCTGAGATTTACCTCTCATTTTTGGAAGGGACTGTAGACTGCACTTGGTACTAAGCTCAACTTTAGTGCCGCATTTCACCCACAAACTGATGGGCAGACTAAGCAAGCCAACCAGATTGTTGAAGACATGTTGAGAGCCTGTACTATAGATTTCCAAGGCTACTGGAATGAACACTTATCCCTAATTGAGATTGCCTATAACAACAGTTACCAGCAAGTATTAAGATGGCACTGTTTCAAGCACTCTATGGTAGAAACTGTAGATCCCCTGCATGTTGGAATGAAGTTGGAGAACCACAATGGCTAGGCCCAGACATGACACAAAACACAACCAGGGATATACAGGTGATTCTAGATCGGCTCAAGATTGCTCAGTCCAGGCAAAAGAGTTATGCTGACAAGAGAAGGAGAGATCTGGAATTTCAAGTGGGTGATCAAGTACTCTTAAAGGTATCACCTACCCGTGGCATTCAAAGATTTGGTGCAAAAGGAAAGCTCAGTCCTAGATTCATCGGGCCTTTTGAAGTGCTCGAAAGGGTTGGTGAGGTTGCTTACCGGCCGGCGTTGCCACCCGATCTGGCTTGTGTACACAATTTGTTCCATGTCTCTTTGTTTAGAAAATATGTGTACGACCCTACGCACATCATTCGCCATGAGAAGTTGGTGCTGAACAAGGACATGACATATGAGGAAAAGCCAGTCAAGATACTAGAACGGAAGGTGCAGCAACTCAGAAATCGTCCTATCCATGTGGTTAAAGTATTATGGAATAACCGTGGAGTGGAAGAAGCCACATGGGAACCTGAAGGAATCATCATGCGAAATTACCCCTATCTTTTCGATAAGACGTTCTCTCCATTATGGTCATATGAATTTGGGGACCAAATTCTTTTAAGAGGGGGAAGATGTAGTAACCCGATTTTTTTAAAAAAAATAAAAATTTAATAATAAAAAAATAAATCAATTGGAAAATTAAAGAAAAAAGGATTAAATAAAACCCATTAAACAAAAGGAAGTAATGGGCTTTGTTAAATGGACCCTCAAGAATTTATTGGGCCAAAATAGGGATATTTAAAAGGAGAATAGTAGGAAAATACCCTAAATTTGTGTTTTAATTATTGCCTAAATAGAAAAGAGTTATTAAATTATTGATATAGAAATTATGGGTTGAATTGGACTCCTAACCCTACCCTAATTAGTTAGCCACGAAATTGCATCCCAACCTAACACAAATAGGAGGTGGAAAGCTTGGAAGGTTGAGAGAAACTAGGAAATCTCATAATTAAAGGGTAATTAGAGTCCTGTTAGGAAAGGGAAACCAAAGGAGCTTAAATACTCCCCATTCTCTCCATGGCCGGCCCTGACTCATTGCTGGGGTTTGCTAGACGTCGAGAGGAGGCCAAGGAGAAGAAGAACTCGTGGGGAGAAGGCTTGACCATGCTCCAAACTCTACACATCGAGTTCTAAAGCCTAGAAGACAAAAGGACTCAAAGGTAGGCATTCTCACAAGCTAAATGCAATTAAATTCATCTGTAGGTTGTTCCAAACATCAGTAATAAAAGCCCTCTTGTTGTGCTATTTTTCGTCCACCCAATCTTTTCTTCTATATTTTTGAAGTCCTACAACCATCATGACCCCAAACCCTCATATTAATTCCAGATCTCCATGCATACTCGACCCCATGCCATGAAATTTTAACTGGAGATATTGAGGCTTGATAGGCATCATTTGACTATGAAAGCCCTAATTTTCATCCATCATACTGCTCGAATTAAATCTTTTATTTCCACTCTGCACTGTTCCATGTTCTACATGATTAAACTTGATTGAAACATGTCGAGACAATGTCTACTTTCAACTTCCTAATTACTGTGAGTACTCTTGCATGTCTAGATTAGTTTAAATCTGATTTCATGAATTTTCATTGTCTGTACATCGAGTTCTAGATTTATGAACGACCCCATGTCAAAACAAGGAAACCTGGACTGCAATCCAACGCCTGTCCTTTTCCCGCTCGGACTCAAGCGCAGGACCAGAGACTGCGACGACCCGATAGGCCGCGTTCTTAGGGCTGATTGCGACATAGCTACCTGTCGCGTTCTGAACGCGACAGGCAGTGGCGTCCCGTTCTGGCCGCCTGTTCTGACCAACCCATCGCGATTCTTGAATGGCCCTGTCGCGTTCTGTACATGCCCTATCGCGATCCTTACAGGGGTATGTTGCGATCTGTATGTTTTGCATGAAAACCCCATATTTCTGCAAACCCTGATTTTCTACAATAACTACATGCCCTGTTAACTGTCTTAATATATAGTAAACAAAGTTGTTAAACTTGGATTTGTTTTTAGTTAATTAAAAGCCATTCACTTGATCTTTCAAGTCCATGATTCCCTATATCACATGCACACCCTTGTAACCATCCAATATGACTTGACTTTGGCATGAAAATATCTCATAATACATCTGGCAATGACTTTAAATAATGTATATTAAATTGCCCTATTTTTAAATGGACTTGTATTCATTTTCTCGCGATGATTTGGGAATACCGTTACCGACGCTCCACTGTTCTAGAATTCCTCTAGAACGTCGAGCACTTGTTTCTATATACACACTTTCTCGTGACTTGGACAAACTCTTCGTCGAATACTCCTTCTGCCGGACTTGTGCATCCTTGTTCAAGGCCTCCGCAAGACTCCTCTGTCCATGGATTCCCACATGGTCGACGAGCTAGTTGTACCCTAACACCTATGATACCCTTTAGGGATCAGTAAGATCCATACGGCCTTAGAATGTTCTCGCTCTTATCTTGAATCATGCCAGACCTCTGGACCTGTGTATAACATGGCCAGTGGAAGTGTAGTGAATTCCACCTGACTACCAACACCAATTGCGCGTGTTGTGCAACTATTACTATCACCCGTTTGCTCGATGTTTTATATGCAATGACCTATAGCTCTCATCTATACTCTACTCGCTCGTCTATTCACACTCTCTCTACTATCTCGTCTATTCATCTAGTGTTCTCATCTATTTCTTGGTACTCTTTATTGGCCATTGATTGATTGTCTAAAGATAAATAATATAACCAATGCCTAGCAATATATAAAGGGCCTGGTCTGGTCCTGAGATGTGCGCCCAAACGTGCTATTTGCCCGTAGGAGTTAATTGACCAGAGTGTTTGGCATTACACTCAAGTGCTATCTATCTCGACTATCTAAATGACAATGAAAGTGCTATATTATATTCATTGTGCTATTGCTATACTTTGTGCTATTCGTGCTATGGCCATCCTGCTCATTGTGCTATGCTTAACGCTTGTGCTATATTTGGAAATTTGTACTATTTCTATCACATGCTATCATGCTATATTTTACAATACTTGACTCTCGTTCTCTATCTTTAGTTACTCTATCATTTAATACATTAATCATTTAAAGCATGCTTGATTCTGAGATTTAAGTCCTACTAGGCATTATCGCTCACCCTGCGTTATTGGTTATGTGTTCTCAGGTGAGACCGAGGAGGATACCTACACTCAAGTGGGTGGGAATGACCAAGAGTGAAGTCAAGAGTACCCTGGAGTCATAATATTATGTGAGAGTCTCAGTTAGTCTTTCGCTTTTATTCAATGTAATTGGCTCTATATATCGGCTCTGATATTAGTGGTTGTAATAGACATTTGAGAAATGGTTAATGAAATGCATTTGCTTAAGTATTTATTCTTGTCTATTGGTTTGATGTCTATTATACCTCTATGCCCATTTACTTGCACTGCCTCACGTTCCGATATTGTGACGACCCAACCAGTAAACTGGCCCAACACCATGCCAGTTGGTAGACTTCCCAGGAAGGTCACCATCCTGGGACTACTCCAACTGAGCACGCTTAACTTCAGAGTTCTTTTCCTACTCGAGCTCTGAAAATGACTAGTCCGGGTTGTTGTAGTCTACTGATTTAGTCCATTTAACATATTCTTATATGGGGTGTTACATTCTACCCCTCTTATATAAGCTACGTCCTCGTCGCTGCTCACACATAGCACACATCAACCCCAGGCAGGCAGGATTCTAGAGGTGGCCCCCACAGGTTCAAGAGGTGGCTCCCCTATGTAGCACTTTGCGCCATTTGGCTTCAAGAGGTGGCTCCCATAGCGTAGCACTTTGTCCTGTGTGCACTTAGTTCCTGCACTTCCGGCTGGGTAAGGCTCTGATACCATTTGTGACGACCGAACCAGTAACTGGCCCAACAACCATGCCAGTGGTAGCTTCCCAGAAGGTCACCCATCCTGGGACTACTCCCAACTGAGCACGCTTAACTTCAGAGTTCTTTTCCTACTCGAGCTCTGAAAATGACTAGTCCGGGTTGTTGGTAGTCTACTGATTTAGTCCATTTAACATATTCTTATATGGGGTGTTACAGATATTCTGCGTCGGGGTGTGACAGTTTCGTGGTATCAGAGCCTAGGTTGTTCTTAAGTATAGGATGATCTAGGTTACCAACCTCGACTAGAGTCGTTGTCCTCCTACCTATGTGAGATGTGGTTAGAACCATGGTAACTAGCTAAAATGAACTCACACACGCACAAATTAAATTCTACATCAATATCAACAACAAGTTATTTTTGTAGGAACTTAAGCTAGCTAAGATGACTGTTGAACGTGCTCAGATGAGGGGCATGCAACAAACTGTCCAAGAACTCACTCATGCGCTTCAGCAAGCTGCACAAGGTGGAGGGAATCGCGGTGGTGCAGGCGAGCTCCATCGAAACTTCAGGAGCCTGAACCCGGCTAAGTTCAGTGGTTCTACTGATCCTCATGAGGCCGAGCACTGGCTAAAGGAGACGTAGAGGACTTTTTGTGTCATGCAATGTGCAGCTGGGGACAAGCTGCTACTTGCTACTTTCAAACTAGAGAAGGATGCCTGCTCTTGGTGGGAGGGAGTGGAACCGACCAGAGCTAATGGTCAATTTACTTGGGCCGAATTCAAAGAGGAATTTAACTCTAAGTCTTTCTCAGAGCGTGTTAAGAGAAGAAAGGTGTGGAGTTCACTACTCTTAAACAGAGGAGCCTGTCTGTGGCCGAGTAGAAGCCCAGTTTTCAAGGCTAGAACATTATGCAGAACACTTGGTGAACAACGAAAGGATGAAGGATAAATGCTTTCTTAATGGCCTTAGGCCACAATACATCACTCAACTATCCCTTCTCGACAACCAGACCTATGCCGAGATGATGAAGAAAGCTCAACTATTGGATGATGCTACAGACTTCACTGACCGTGTCAAGGGGAAGTTTGTGAAGAAAGAGCTGACACCTGGTCTATCGTCTGCCAAGCCGACCAATGGCAAGAAGTGTCCTTTTAGCGTCACTGAAGGACCTAGTCAGGAGAAGAAGCCCAAGGTCTTCATTCTCAACACTCCAATGAAAAGCAACGACAAGCACTATGATAAGCCAGGTCACACAGCTGATGAGTGCTGGAGGAAAGTTGGCACATGACTGCACTGTGGAAGCCGCGAGCACCGTATCCCCGAGTGCCCGCTACTGAAGGACAATGGGATGTGCACTAATGTGCCGAAGAAATAGGGAAGACTGCAAGCCGTGCATGATGAAGAGCCCGCTGAGGAAGGTGGCGTGGTGGAAGGTACACTGCAAGTTTTCTCCCTATCAGAATTTATTTTATTTGATATTGGCGCAACCCATTCATTTATATCTAAAAACTTTGATGATACTTTGAATGCTAAACCAATATCTATGGGGTGTGAACTCTCTGTCACAACCCCGTTGGGAGAGAAGTAGAAATTAAACAAATATTTTCCATCTGTCGATGTAATGATTGGAGAACACAACCTAAAAGCCGACCTGGTGTGTATGCCCATGGAAGGCTATGATGTGATTTTGGGAGCCGACTGGTTGTCCACTTATGGGGCAAGTGTCGACTGTAAGAGAGGGAGAGTTACATTTAGTGAAATTCCTAAGTTGTCATTCACTGGGATTAGGCATAAGAGACAGATGTCTGTAGTCTCTGCCATAAAGGCCCGCAACATGATAAGGAAAGGTTACCTCACGTTCCTTGTGGCCATGATAGTTGAAAAGAAGGGGTCTAAGATAGAAGACATACACATTGTCCAGGACTACCCCGATGTGTTCCACGAAGATCTGCCAGGGAATCCCTCTGAACGTGATGTTAATTTTGCCATTGAGTTAATCCCTGGACCTGTGCTGGTATCGCGTCAACCATACCGGATGTCACTTGCTGAGCTAAAGGAAATGAAAGCGCAACTGATGGAGCTATTAGAGAAGGGGTTCATCAGACCAAGTACTTCCCCATGGGGAGCACCTGTGCTGTTCATTAAAAAGAAGGACGGATCTATGAGACTATGCATAGACTATCGACAACTCAATCAGCTAACTATCAAGAACAAGTACCCATTGCCCCGCGTCGATGAATTATTCGACCAGATATCTAGAGCTTAATATTTCTCCATGATCGACCTTCGATCTGGCTATCATTAAATGAGGATCAAGGACGACGATATTTTTAAAACGGCCTTCAGTAGTAGGTATGGACACTATGAATTTTTCGTTATGCCTTTTGGTCTGACCAATACTCCTGCAGCCTTTATGCAACTCATGAGCAGCATCTACCGACCTTATCTCGACAAGTTCGTGGTCGTCTTCATCAATGACATCCTCATATACTCCAAGACCAAAGAAGAACATGAAGAACACCTGAGGATTGCACTACGGGCCTTGTAAGACAATAAGCTGTATGCAAAGCTGAGCAAGTGCGAATTCTAGCTTGAAGAAGTGTCCTTCTTGGGCCATGTTATATTAAAGGATGGCATCTCTGTTGATCCCTCCAAAGTCGAAGCCGTACTCAATTGGGAGAGACCAACTAACGTCACAAAAATCAGAAGCTTCATAGGACTGGCTGGCTACTACAGGCGGTTCATAAAGGACTTCTCCAAGATCGTCGTTCCTCTCACGCATCTTACACGGAAGGAGAATCCCTACTCCTGGAGAAAAGAATGTGAGAAGAGTTTCCAAACTCTCAAAGAATGTCTGACCTCCGCTCCTATTCTCACTCTTCCAATAGAAGGAGAAGGTTTCTCTATCTATACTGATGCCTTGGGAATTAGGCTAGGTTGTGTATTTATGAAGAAGGAGAATGTCATCACCTATTCCTCAAGACAACTGAAGACGCATGAAGTCAACTACCCAGTGCATGATTTAGAGTTAGCTGTCGTGGTCTTCGCCTTAAAAATATGGAGACATTATTTGTATGGTGAGCAATTCACTGTCTAGTCAGACCATAAGAGCTTAAAGTATTTATTCTCTCAGAAGGAACTTAACATGAGGCAGAGAAGATGGCTTGAATACTTAAAGGATTTTGATTTCAACATCTAGTATCATCCAGGCAAGGGAAATGTTGTGGCTGATGCTCTTAGTAGAAAGCTGATGGCATCGTATCAAGTCTAGTTCTTAGCGAGATGCAGTTACTAGAACAATTCGCAAAGTTGGACTTGAATATTAAACATAGGGATGATCTAGTCTTGGTTGCCAATATCAAGATTCAATCTGATATGCTAGAAGAGATCAAAGCTCAACAGGACAGCGATCCATTCATGGTTCGTGTCAAGGAAACTTTAGCTGAAAGGCCAGACATTGCTATGACCGAGGATGGAAGGCTTGTATTCTAAGGAAGGACTTGTGTACCAGACAATGAAGAACTGAAGAGGAAGCTAATGGATGAAGCTCACCAGACGAAGTATACAATTCATCTGGGAGGTACCAAAATGTATCAAGACATGAAAAGAACATTTTGGTGGCCGAATATGAAGAGAGAGGTAGCCGAGCATGCCGCTCATTGCCTTACTTGCCAACAAGTAAAGGCAGAACACATGCACCCTGCTGGCGTACATAGACCATTAGATATTCCAGAATGGAAATGGGAAAGCATTGGCAAGGACTTCATCATGGGTTTACCCAAGACTTGTGGTGGACTCGACGCCATATGGGTTATTGTCGACTGACTAACCAAATCCGCACACTTCCTACCTATAAAGAGTAAGTGGTCTGTGGAGGTACTAGCTACATTATATGTCAAAGAGATAGTGAGAGTGCACGGTGTTCCATCATCCATCATCTCGGATCAAGATCCAAGATTTACCTCTCATTTCTGGAAGGGACTGTAGACTGCAATTGGTAATAAGCTCAAGTTTAGTACCACATTTCACCCACAAACTGATGGGCAGACTGAGTGAACCAACCAGATTGTTGAAAACATGTTGAGAGCCTATGCTATAGATTTCCAAGGCTACTGGAATGAACACTTATCCCTAATTGAGTTCGCCTATAACAACAGTTACTAGGCAAGTATTAAGATGGCACCGTTTCAAGCACTCTATGGTAGAAACTGTAGATCCCCTGCATGCTGCAATGAAGGTAGAGAACAACAATGGCTAGGCCCAGACATGATACAAAACACAACCAGGGATATACAAGTGATTCGAGATCGCCTCAAGATTTCTCAGTCCAGGCAAAAGAGTTATGCTGACAAGAGAACGAGAGATCTAGAATTTCAAGTAGGTGAACTTGTACTCTTAAAGGTATCACCTACCTGTGGCATTCAAAGATTTGGTGTAAAAGGAATGCTCAGTCCTAGATTCATCAGCCCTTTTGAAGTGCTCGAAAGGGTTTGTGAGGTTACTTACCGGATGGCGTTGCCACCCGATCTGGCTTGTGTACACAATGTGTTCCATGTCTCTATGCTTAGAAAATATGAGTACGACCCTACGCACATCATTCACCATGAGAAGTTGGTGCTGAACAAGGACATGACATACAAGGAAAAGCCAGTCAAGATACTAGAATGGAAGGTGCAGCAACTCAGAAACCGTCCTATTCATGTGGTTAAAGTATTGTGGAATAACCATGGAGTGGAAGAAGTCACATGGGAACCTGAAGAAATCATCAGGCGAAATTACCCCGATCTTTTCGATAAGACGTTCTCTCCATTATGGTCATATGAAATTGGGGACCAAATTCTTTTTAGAGGGGGAGGATGTAGTAACCCGATCATTTTTTAAAAAATAAAAATTTAATAATAATAAAAATAAATCAATTGGAAAACTAAAGAAAAAGGGATTAAATAAAACCTATTAAACAAAAAGAAGTAATGGGCTTTGTTAAATGGACCCTCTAGAATTTATAGGACCAAAATAGGGATTTTTAAAAGAAGTATAATAAGAAAACACCCTAAATTCGTATTTTAATTATTGCCTAAATAGAAAAGAGTTATTAAATTATTAAAATAGAGAATATGGGTTGGAATTGGACTCCTCACCCTACCCTCATTAGTTAGCCACGAAATTGCATCCCAACCTAACCCAAATAAGAGGTGGAAGCTTGGAAGGTTGAGAGAAACTAGGAAATCTCATAATTAAACGGTAATTAGAGTCATGTTAGGAAAGGGAAACCAAGGGAGCTTAAATACTCCCCAATCTTTACATGGCCGGCCCTAACTCATTGTTGCGGCTTGCTAGACATTGAGAGGAGGCCAAGGAGGAGAAGAAGAACTCGTGGGGAGAAGGCTTGACCAAGCTCCAACCTCTACACTTCAAGTTCTAAACCCTAGAAGACAAAATGACTCAAAGGTAGGCATTCTCACAAGCTAAACGCAATTAAATTCGACTGTAGGTTGTTCCAAAAATCAGGAACAAAAGCCCTCTTGTTGTGCTATTTTCGTCCACCCAATCTTTTGTTATATATTTTTGAAGTTCTGCAACCATCATGACCCCGAACCCTTATATTAATTCTAGATCTCCATGTATACTCGACCCCATGCCATGAAATTTTAACTGGAGATACTGATGGTTGATAAGCATCGTTTGCCTCTGATAGCCCAAATTTTCATCCATCATACTGCTCGAATTAAATCTTTTATTTCCACTGTGCACTGTTACATGTTCTACGTGATTAAACTTGATTGAAACATGTCGAGACAATGTCTACTTTCAAATTCCTAATTACTGTGAGTACTCTTGCATGTCTAGATTAGTTTAAATCTGGTTTCATGAAATTTCATCGTCTGTACATCGAGTTCTTGATTTATGAACGACCCTATGTCAAAATAAGGAAACCTGCACAGGCGCAGGACCTGAGAACGCAACGACCCGATAGGCCGTGTTCTCAGGGCTGATCGTGACATAGCTACCTATCACATTCTGAATACGACAGGCAGTGGCGTCATTTTCTGGCTGCCTGTCCTGACCAACCCGTCGCGATCCTTGAATGACCCTCTCACGTTCTGCACATGCCTTGTCACGATCCTTACATGGGTATGTCGCGATCTGTATGTTTTGCATGAAAACCCCATATTTCTTCAAACCTTGATTTTCTACAGTAACTACATGCCCTATTACCTGTCTTAAGTAAACAAAGTTGTTAAACTTGGATATGTTTTTAGTTAATTAAAAGCCATTCACTTGATCTTTCAAGTCCATGATTCTCTATATCACATGCACACACTTGTAACCATATAATATGACTTGACTTGGCATGAAAATATCTCATAATACATCAGGTAAATGATTTTAAATAATGTATATTAAATTGCCCTATTTTTAAATGGACTTATACTCATTTTCTCACGATGATTTGGAAATACCGTTATCGACGCTCCACTGTTCTAGAATTCCTCTCGAACATCGAGCACTTGTTTCTATATACACACTTTCTCTTGACTTGGACAAACTCTCCGTCGGATACTCCTTCTGCCGAACTTCTGAATCCTTGTTCAAGGCCTCCGTAAGACTCCTCTGTCCATGGATTCTCACATGGTCGACGATCTGGTTATACCCTAACACCTATGATACCCTTTAGGGATCAGTAAGATCCAAACGGCGTTAGAATGTTCTCGCTCTTATATTGAATCACGCTCAACCTCTAGACCTATGTATAACATGGCCAGGGAAAGGGTAGTCAATTCCACCTGACTGCCAACACCAATTGCATGTGTTGTTCAACTGTTACTATCGCCCGTTTACTCGATGTTTTATATGCAATGACCTATAGCTCTCATCTATACTCTACTCGCTCATCTATTCACACTCTCTCTACTATCTCGTCTATTCATCTAGTGCTCTCATCTATTTCTTGGTACTCTCTATTGGCCATTGATTGATTGTCTAAAGATAAACAATATAACCAATGCCTAGCAATATATAATGGGCCTGGTCTGGTCCTGAGATGTGCGCCCAAAAGTGCTATTTGCCCATGGGAGTTAATTGACCAGAGTGTTTGGCATTACACTCAAGTGCTATCTATCTCGACTATCTAAATGACAATCAAAGTGCTATATTATACTCATTGTGCTATTGCTATACTTTGTTCTATTCATGGTATGACCATCCTACTCTTCCTGCTATGCTCGACGCTTGTGCTATATTTAGAAACTTGTACTATTTCTTGTTGGGTTTCGTATAGAGCGCAGCGAAAATGCGAATCCCTCAGGTAGATATCGTTGCCGGCCGTCGGAATCGAACTAAATCGGTAAACCACACACAGGCAGATCTCATCTTTACCTTTGCGGGGTTACGTAACTCCCGAATCTTGGGAGGAGGTGGCGCAGGAGGCGCCGGTGCTTCAAGCCGTTCAAGTGTCCGGCCTCTAGACATATCCACGCGAGCTCCGGACGCAGACGAGATCTCCTCGTTCTCCACGCGTCTCCCGGATCTCAGCTCCACCATGTGCAGGAGAGAGGAGAGAGAGGATGGGGGGCGCCCTGGGAGAGAGAGAGGAGGGGGCGGCCAGGGTTAAGCCTGGAGCTTGGCCCAGGGTTTAACTCTCAGCGTATATTTATAGACACCGCGGTTTTTCACAAAAACCCAGTCATTGTCTATAAAGAACACCTTGCCCAGTCTGCTCGGAACTCTTATGCGTGTGACCCTCTAGGCCCAACTGCTAGTCCAGTTTTCAGCCCATTAAGCTCAATAACTCTTTATTGACTTATGGTAATTAATTAACATCTCATATTAATTAATCACACAATCAATTATCGTCTCACGATAATTACCGGGCTTCCAATCAAGTTGGGTGCCAAGCAACACCACTTGATCCTGGAAAGCATTGGGGTTCAGCAACCCAATCAAGGAACCTTTGTGTCATCAGTTACCACGTGACTATAATCCTTCTCTCGTACAATGCTCCGAGTGCACTTAGGGTATGGTCAACTGTCAAACCCTAATGTGTGTACTCACTTGGTTTAGATGCCGCATAACTATATCAGAAAACTCCTTTTCTGATAAGTAGTCTTGCCCTGGCCAGGGACTATCAGGCATCCTTCCCTAGAGCATTCACTCTCCTATTACCGAGAGCGAGCGATCCCATATTGACCACACAATCACCTTCGAGGGTATTCCGCTAGATCCGATCACTTAACTGATTAAGACCTCATGGCTAGAGATCTATAAGTCAAGGTCAAAACCTAGAAGTCCACCAACAAGGTGTCCTTGGTGTCTCAGGTCTAAGGACCAATCACGCCACTGTGACAATGAATCTAGCTGGTTGACAGTTAGGTAACATTACCATCCAGCGATTCATAACGGATCAGTTCAGTGAACTCATTCTCCAATGAGCACCTACAGATTCACCTTAGTGTCTCCACACAAGTGACTATGAGACCAGTCACCTCATCATATGAGCAGGTGCAACCTGTACTAGTCTAACCGGATATCCGATGTCCTTCTCGGATATCCTCCGACTAGGAACAATTAAGAATATACGTTTAAAGGACATTAATCTCATTGTTATGATCTCATCATAATTAATATCCATTGCGCATATTCATAGACTTCATAATGAAACGTCAAACGAATTACATAGAATGAATATAAAAGCCTTATTATTATTATCAAAGAACAAGATTGCACAAGTTATGACTGGCTTGAGGACATCCATAACTAACAATCTCCCACTTGGACTAAAGCCAATCACCTTTATGTCTTAAACCCATAGACTCTAGGTGGCGCTCAAACACAATTTGAGAAAGAGGCTTCGTCAATGGATCTGCAATGTTGTCGACTGAAGGAACTCTTTCCACCAGTACATCTCCTCTAGTGATTATCTCCCTGATCAGGTGAAATCGCCTCAGAATGTGCTTCGACTTCTGATGAGACCGCGGCTTTTTCGCTTGCGCAATGGTCCCATTGTTGTCGCACAGCAATGGGATTGGATCAGAGTCACCTGGCACCACACCAAGGTCGGTGATGAACTTCTTCATCCACACTGCCTCCTTGGCGGCTTCAGCTGCAGCAATGTACTCAGCTTCTGTCGTCGAGTCTGCAGTGGTTTCTTGCTTGGAACTCTTCCAGCTCACTGCACCCCCGTTCAAAGTGAACACAAATCCAGATGTAGACTTGCTATCATCTGGATCCGACTGGAAACTCGAGTCAGTATATTCCCGGAGTTTCAAGTCCCCTCCTCCATAGACCAGAAATATATCCTTAGTCCTTATCAAGTACTTAAGGATACATTTCACAGCCATCCAGTGTGTTTCACCTGGATTTGCCTGATATCTGCTCGTAACACTTAGAGCAAATGCCACATCAGGCCTTGTACATATCATGGCATACATGATAGACCCTATATCTGAGGCGTAGGGGACTCTATCCATGGCTGCCCTCTCTTCAGGAGTCTTAGGAGACTGCTCCTTAGAGAGAATAATCCCATGTCTCATAGGTATGAGACCTCTCTTGGAATTTTCCATGCCAAACTTTTTGACAATGGTATCTATGTACATGGATTGGGTCAAGCCAAGCATCCTCTTAGATCTATCTCTATAGATACGTATTCCAATACGTAGGATGCTTCTCCCAAATCCTTCATGGAGAAGTTCTTTGACAGCCAAACCTTTACTGATGATAACATCCCTACATCATTCCAATGAGTAAGATGTCATCAACGTAAAGTACGAGAAAAGTGATAGCACTCCCACTGACTTTCTTATACACACATGGTTCATCTTCATTCTTAATGAAGTCATAAGATTTGATAGCCTCATCAAACCTTATGTTCCAACTACGAGAAGCTTGCTTCAATCCATAGATGGATCTTTGAAGCTTGCATACTTTGTCTGGACACTCTTTGGATGTAAAACCCTCAGGTTGTATCATATACACTTCCTCCTCAATGTTTCCATTAAGGAAAGCGGTTTACATCCATCTGCCAGATCTCGTAATCAAAGTATGCAGCAATGGCAAGAAGAATTCTGATCGACTTTATCATGGCAACTGGTGAGAAAGTTTCGTCATAGTCAATTCCTTGCCTTTGACGATACCCCTTTGCCACCAACCTTGCCTTATAAGTGTCGATCTGTCCATCTGCATCGATATTTCTCTTAAAGATCCACTTGCACCCAATAGGTACAATACCTTCGGGCAAGTCTACCGAGTTCCAAACTTGGTTGGTGTACATGGACTGCATCTCAGAATTCATGGCATCTCGCCATTTCCCTGACTGAGGACAATCAACAGCCTCTTGGTAGGTCTTTGGATCACCATCCTCATCAAAAGACATGCCTTCACTGATATGTCCAACATATCTTTCAGGCTGTCTAGGTACTCTACCAGACCTACGCTGAATGTGTGTATAATCCTGAACAGGTTCTGGAACCGATGTCTCACCCAGTGGACTTTGCACAATTTGTGGATCTAGAACCTCTTCTAGATCTATTTTACTCCCACTGTCCTCTTGGGAAAGGTATTCCTCTTCCAAGAAGACAGCTCTCCTGGCAACAAAACTCTTTATTCACCAGGATGGTAAAAGTAGTACCCAAACGTTTCTTTTGGGTATCCACAAAATCTACACTTATCGGTTCTAGATTCCAGTTTATCTGGGTCATGTCTCCTCACGTGGGCAGGACAGCCCCAGATTTTTAACAGTTTAAAACAGGCTTTCTACCCATATCATATATGGAGTAGAAGACACAGATTTACTGGGAACCCTGTTCAGTAGATATGCTGCTGACTCTAGCGCATAACCCCATAAGGAAACTGGTAACTGTGAACGGCTCATCATGGATCGCACCATGTCCAACAAGGTACGATTTCTCCTTTCGATACACCATTCATCTGTGGTGTATAGGGAGGAGTCCATTGAGAAATGATACCATTGTCCTTTAAGAATTGTGTGAACTCTGTACTTAAGTATTCACCTCCTCGGTCTGACCGTAAGATTTTAATACTCTTTCCAGTTTGTTTCTCAACTTCATTCTTAAATTCTTGGAATTTCCCAAAGGCTTCAGATTTGTACTTCATTAAGTAAATAAATCCGAACCTTGAGTAGTCATCCGTGAATGTAATGAAGTATGAGTAGCCACCCTTGGCTTGGGTAGACATTGGACCACATACATCTGAATGTATTAGTTCCAATATGTCCTTGGCCCTATCTCCATGTCCACTAAATGGAGATTTGGTCAACTTACCCATTAAACAGGATTCGCAAGTTGCATATGATTCATAATCAAATGGATCCAAGTATCCATTCTTATGCAACTTTTGAAGCCTGTTCTCACCAATGTGACCAAGCCTACAATGCCACAAGTAGGCAGTGTTCACACTATTCTTACTTCTCTTAGGAGAAACATCAACGTGGAGATTATCATAAGAAACATCAAGTAGATACAAACCATTCACCAAATTTGCTAAAGCAACTAGTTTATTTCTCAAATAAACTGAACAACTATTGTTCTCAATGGTAAACTTGTATCCAACTCTGTCTAAACAAGAAACAAAAATAATGTTCTTAATGATGCTAGGCACAAAATAGCAATCATCTAATAAAAGTAAATCTCCTGAGGGTAACTTGAGCTTCACTGTCCCCACAGTGTGTGCACCAACACTTGTGCCGTTTCCAAGCCTCAAGTTCACCTCGCCCTTGCTCAGCTTCCTTCTACTTGTCAGCACCTGCACATCATTGCAGATATGAGAAGCACATCCAGTGTCCAAAACCAAGATGTAGAATCTCTAATAGACAAGTGAAGATCTATCATATAGATACCTGAAGCTTCGCCAAGCTTCTACTTCTCCTGAGCCTTCATTGCAAGGTAATCCTTGCAATTTCTTTTCCAGTGCCCTTTCTTCTTGCAGGAAGCACTCGCCCTTTTCTTCTCCTTTGCCTGTGTCCTTCTTTTGTTTCTGCTTAGACTGCTTCTTAGCATTGCCTTTCTTAAAGGCTTGCCCTGCTCTCCTCTTCTTGTTGGACTTTCCAACCATGAGAACAGTGGGCTTTTCCTTCTTAAGGTTGCCCTCAGCAGTCTTTAGCATGTTGAGCATCTCAGCTAAACTCACCTCAATCTTGTTCATTGTGAAGTTCACAATAAACTGGGAATATGAATCTGGAAGTGACTGGAGAATGAGGTCCGTGCTTAGTTCCTTGTCAAGAGGAAAACCAAGCCCCTCGAGCCTCTCAATCCACTCTATCATCTTCAGCACATGAGTCTATACTGAAGACCCCTCTGCCATGCGAGCTCTGAACAGGGCCTTGGATATCTCATATCTCTCCACCCTGCTCTGCTCTTCAAAGAGCTCTTGCAAGTGCTGCATGATGGATCTAGCATCCATGTTCTCATGCTGCCTTTGCAACTCATTGCTCATTGAGGCAAGCATGTAGCATTGGGCCAGAGTGGAATCCTCCTTCCACTTCGCAAACTCAAGCGTTTCCCTTCAGGTGCATCAAGGGGTGGTTCAGCTGGGATCTCCCCTTCCAGGACATAGGCAATGCGCTCAGACCTGAGGACAATCTTCAGGTTCTGAGCCAATCCGAGTAGTTCGGGCCTGTCAATCTGTTGGCATCCAGTATGCCACGGAGTGGGTTACCTGACGACATTTTTGCCTATAAGGGAAATGTAAGACAATTAGCAGATGTTCATAATAATAATTAAATCTAGATTAGGACTTTAATCAAGATTAGCTCCCACTATTTTCCGGCAGACTGTATAACCCTCAGATATACAGAATGGGAGACACCGACGGTCTCCTAGTGGGGATCGGAATCTCACAGACTCATAGCATGATCTTGTGGATAGCACAACAAACCATACTATGATCTGAAAGCGGTCAACCTTGACACTTGCAACTCTTGCAATATCCGATCTATATTTTGGCCCCTGAATTTTAATGACCTTGTGGATAGCACAACAAGTCATTAAATCCAGTCTAAGTAATACCATCATTACGTAACGAGCATAGATTTGGATGTAGCCCTTGTGGATAGCACAACAAGGCTACACCGGTCCTCTACCCCGTTTAAGGCATCATCATGCCATAGTTTTAGTCTGTCATTAGACTTGACAAGCCTTGTGGATAGCACAACAAACTTGCCCGATCTAATGGCAATCCTAAAACTATAATGATGGAGGGCCACGTAATTCATTCTAAATGATTACGCTACGGCTTAAAATTTGAACGAGGAGGGATTTTGACATATTTAATCTTGGTCTCTATATCTGCGTGCTATGATATATAGAATTTGGAATATCATATATTTAATTATATATACCACAGCACATTCCACACATATCATATACATGAAGAAAAATGATGGATGATCATGGACTTTAACCTAGAGTGGCATTACCAGAGCCAGTTGGTAATCCACAAAAATGGTGAACAAATGGCAGCCCCGCATCTGATGCTTTAGCTTGATGTAACTTTATCTCCATGAAGGTCCTGCATGGTATTCTCCTCCATCTCCGCCAATCCGCTTCTTACAATTACAAGTAATATTTAAATTGGACTCGCAGGCCCATAAATGTACATCAGATAATAATAAGAAACCTTGAACAAGTCAAGGGGAGTACATAACAGGAGGGAGATAGAATGTACAACCCGGATTTAATAGAGGGAGAGAGGGAGGCACGCAGTCCTCATAAATTACATCATTTGCCATTAACCATAACATTCATCACATGATATCTAAGTCCATGACCATCCATCCACACACATCACATGCATTAACAAGCAATTATCACATAATTACTTCTGAAATATTTTACTTCAAAAATATAATAACTATATTTTGAAAACCATTTAACTAAACAATTTAGCTAACATGGATTACATCTAATGAACATTAGATAAATGCCATTCAGCGTTACTGCATGAAGTCGCCAAGATGTACAGTTAATTAATTTAAAAATCACATTTCTAAATCAATTAACATGCTTTAATTAGATAGTAGGAATAACTAAAATAATTTTAGATTTTTCCTTAAACTAATTAAGCAATGGGTCAAACAACTGAAAATAATTTACAGAGATCTAAACACCTTTAAAAACTCTCAAAATAATTTTCAGAATTTTCTGGGATTTTAAAAACCTGTTTAAATGTGTTTTTAAACAATTAAAACAATTTTAAAAAATTAAAAAGGGGGAAGGGGGGGGACCGGATCCTGTCCAACCAGATCCGGGGGGCGCGCGGGCACCCGCGCGGGGGCCCAGCCCCGCCCTGGGTCCGGGTGTCACCCGACAGGGCCCGGGGGGGACCCGCGGGGTCGCCCCCTGCCGCCCGCGGCTAGAGCCCGGCAGGGGCTAGCCCTAGGCCGCCGCCGCCCTGGTTCGCAGGGTCGCGGCGGAGGGGGGGCACTCGCGCCCCGGGCGGCCGCGGACGGCGCGCGGGCGCCGAACCTCGCCGCCCTCTCCCTGGGCACCCAGAAAACCCTAGAAAAATCCTATAAACCTACAAATTGCCACTTCTTGGACTGTCCAAGAAGCTACAACCAGTGACGGCGGCACTTTGCATGCGCCGTACGACCTCCACGTGGCGGGTGGCCACATCCAAACTGGCACGAGGGGTTCTCCGCGAAGCCCTTGGTACCAGGACACCTTCCACGTACCAAGCGGCAAGTGCACATCTCATGTGCGACTCACACGAACACTTCAAACATGGCGACTTATGCATAACGTGAATGACAAAAACGCATGAAATATCATACACAAGATGCCGATTCCGAACGTACCAGCAACCTGGCTCTGATACCACTGTTGGGTTTCGTATAGAGCGCGGGAACGCGAATCCCTGAGGTAGATATCGTTGCCGGCCGTCGGATCGAACTAAATCGGTAAACCACGCACAGGCAGATCTCATGTTACCTTTGCGGGGTTGCGTAACTCCCGAATCCGGGGAGGAGGTGGCGCAGGAGGCGCCGGTGCTTCAAGCCGTTCAAGTGTCCGGCCTCTAGACGTATCCACGCGAGCTCCGGACGCAGATGGGATCTCCTCGTTCTCCACGCGTCTCCCGGATCTCAGCTCCACCATGTGCAGGAGAGAGGAGAGAGAGGATGGGGGCTCCCTGGGAGAGAGAGAGGAGGGGGCGGCCAGGGTTAAGCCTGGAGCTTGGCCCAGGGTTTAACTCTCAGCGTATATTTATAGACACCGCGGTTTTTCACAAAAACCCAGTCATTGTCTATAAAGAACACCTTGCCCAGTCTGCTCGGAACTCTTATGCGTGTGACCCTCTAGGCCCAACTGCTAGTCCAGTTTTAGCCCATTAAGCTCAATAACTCTTTATTGACTTATGGTAATTAATTAACATCTCATTAATTAATCACACAATCAATTATCGTCTCACGATAATTTACCGGCTTCCAATCAAGTTGGGTGCCAAGCAACACCACTTGATCCTGGAAAGCATTGGGGTTCAGCAACCCAATCAAGGAACCTTTGTGTCATCAGTTCCACGTGACTATAATCCTTCGCTCGTACAATGCTCCCGAGTGCACTTAGGGTATGGTCAACTGTCAAACCCTAATGTGTGTACTCACTTGGTTTAGATGCCGCATAACTATATCAGAAAACTCCTTTTCTGATAAGTAGTCTTGCCCTGGCCAGGGACTATCAGGCATCCTTCCCTAGAGCATTCACTCTCCTATTACCGAGAGCGAGCGATCCCATATTGACCACACAATCACCTTCGAGGGTATTCCGCTAGATCCGATCACTTAACTGATTAAGACCTCATGGCTAGAGATCTATAAGTCAAGGTCAAAACCTAGAAGTCCACCAACAAGGTGTCCTTGGTGTCTCAGGTCTAAGGACCAATCACGCCACTGTGACAATGAATCTAGCTGGTTGACAGTTAGGTAACATTACCATCCAGCGATTCATAACGGATCAGTTCAGTGAACTCATTCTCCAATGAGCACCTACAGATTCACCTTAGTGTCTCCACACAAGTGACTATGAGACCAGTCACCCTCATCATGAGCAGGTGCAACCTGTACTAGTCTAACCGGATATCCGATGTCCTTCTCGATATCCTCCGACTAGGAACAATTAAGAATATACGTTAAAGGACATTAATCTCATTGTTATGATCTCATCATAATAATATCAATTGCGCATATTCATGGACTTCATAATGAAACGTTAAACGAATTACACAGAATGAATATAAAAGCCTTATTATTATTATCAAAGAACAAGATTGCACAAGTTATGATTGGCTTGAGGACATCCATAACTAACATTTCTATCACATGCTATCGTGATATCTTTTACATTAGTTGACTCTCGCTCTCTATCTTTAGTTACTCTGCCATTTAATACATTAATCATTTAAAGCATGCTTGATCTTGAGATTTAAGTCCTACTGGGCGTTATCGCTCACCTTGCGTTATTAGATATGTGTTCTCAGGTGAGACTGAGGAGGATACCTACACTCAAGAGGACGGGAATGACCAAGAGTGAAGTCAAGAGTAACTTGGCGTCATAATATTATGTTAGAGTCTGAGTTAGTCCTTTGCTTTTATTCAATGTAATTGGGCCCAATAGATCGGCTCTTATATTAGTGGTTGTAATAGACATTTGAGAAATTATTAATGAAATGCATTTGCTTTAGAATTTATTATTGTCTAGTGGTTTGATGTCTATTATACGCTCTATGCCCGTTTACTTGCAACTGCCTCACGTTCCGATATTCCGTGCCAGGGCGTGACAGTAACACCCTAGAAATTCTATAAATGATAATTTTGAAATAAATTGAAAATGATAAATTCAATATTAGAGAAATAGCAAAAACGTACGTGTCATTATTGTATGTACAAAAACACATCATAAAAAATTATAATAATCATAGTTCAACTGTAAATAATACTCCCTAATGACCCACGAAGAAATTCGTGCAAAGGAAAATTTGATTGACCAAGTTTAATGTGTTTTGCGACTAATTATTGTAATTAGGGAATAAGTTGAAAAATCACTATCACATATACTTAAGAGAGTCCAAAATTAAAATAAAAATCATGGTTAGGCTCCAAACCATGGGGATTGATAATCCAATGAAGGAAATGGACCAAAAAATGTCTTTTGGCCCACAAAGAAATTCAAGTAAAAAAATATCATGGAAATTCGTAGGTATAATTTGGCATAAATTGGAAAGGGCAATTAGGGCAAAATCTAAGGCAATTAGACTTCCATGCTAAATCAAATTCATGCCCAACCATGTTAGGACATTTCCCAAAGCTATGACTACTCTAATTGGGAGGAGAATCATCAAATCTTGGAAGGTATGTACCAAGCAAGAACCGCAACCCCACTTTCCTAGTCACATTAGGACTTGAATTAACCCTAGATCTATAAATAATCATCATGAGACTCTTAGGGAAGGGTTACCATCGTGCGAGGACGAGCTAGGGCACCAGGAGAGGAGGAGGACGACCACAAACCATGCTTTTTCTCCAACGTTGCACTGCTTCAACTTGGAGAAAGACCTCTCTTAGAACTAACCAAAGGTAGGTGTTCTCGAGCTTATACTTAACATAGCACATACCACAGGAAAGAGCATCGAGTTTGTTTCATATGCATCTATTTTGCCCAATTTTCATGAAGCATGCTATTCGTATTAAGCATTTTCCAAGAGTCACGCCTGATTAGATCTTTTCATGTTCTTACTGTGTTTCACGCAAACTGAGGTCAAATTGTGTCAAATCAAACAAAGTAGTTCTCTTCTACTCATGTCCTCGACATTTCATGTTCATATTTTCATCAAGGACCCTGTATTTCAAGTTATAGGTCAATCATGAGGAATGTGACCACTCCAGTCGTCACGTTCCTCACTGCATGAACGCGAAGTACAAAGCCGTCGCATTTCTATAAGAAGGTGATCGAACACCTCGTCGCATTTACACATTTTACTTGACTGTTCTGCCACATGAAACTGTGTGTCAAATGGGTTTCAGTGCCCTTCAAGAACGCGACCGATTATGCCATCACGATTTAATTGTTTCTCGCCCTTGGTTTTCGTGCATGTTTCATATTCAGATTTTGAAAACCATTAGAACGCGACGTATTGAACCGTCACGATTCTAGGTCATCACGATCCGTTTCTAGTCACATTATAAAGGCGACTGACAGGGGGCCGTCACGTTTTAAAGGTCATGCCGACATATCGGCCTGTCACAATATGAAGGCCACAGACAGGTCCGTCACGATTTAGCATTTTCGCAGTGAACTGATGTTTTGGACTGTGTACGGTCTTTTGAAGTGCGACGTCTAAACCCGTCATGAATTAGAGGCCATCCCGAGACTGTTTTCTTTAGTTATATAGTTAGCCATGTGCATGTCTTACTGTGTTATCATGTTAGTTAGTTGTGTAATGGCCTAAAAGTCATCAACCCACATGAAAGTTATAAGAATATGGATCTCTATTCTAAGTGTTCTTAATGATTACTTGACTCCATGTACCATGAGAATGCTATGTGCTGTTCTTACTCTATCTTGATAATAATTGAAAGTGCTGCATGTAAAAGTACATAACTCATGTGATAGTCTTAATTGCTTATACCATGTCATGTCTTCTTGTTAATTGCTTTGCGACATGTTTTAAACTAATGGATTGTGGTATTGACACATGCTCTACATGACACATTGCACTTACAGGCATCCCTTTCTTGGGGAATTGGAAACTCTCTGTCGGTCATTCCGTATCGGTAGACTAGGGACCTTTCCACTAAGACCTTCGTAAATCTCCGTACTCCGTGGATTCCCCCATGGAGACCGAGTTGGTTGTATTATTGAAGTTACCAGAAGATAGAAAGCACTTCCGTTCTCATCTACTTATCGTGAGAATGATTTTATTACATTAAAAGTAAGCCATTAAATATAAAGATTGAACTAATGAAATTAAGTTGTTATGCTACCAAAATTTACTCTGGATCATGTCCACTTGCATTGTTCCTTATAATCAGTGACATTATCTTTAATACATAACTATCTATTGCTTGGAAATCATATTGGCCATAAATGAAATGGAATTACCAGAAATTATTGGAACTTCGGTTCATGACTATGTCTATGCATATAAGGGCCCAGTCTGGTCCTGGGAGGAGCACCAGAAATACTTATAAATCGCAAGAGTATATGATCCATTGAGGTGTCTGGCAATCACCTAATTGAATGCAAGATTGATCTGGGTAATTTTCACATTGTTATTGAATGATTAATTGATTCATTGATTGATTGAATTGCTATAAGTAAAATGGCCAAATCTATTCTACCTACCCTCGTTATTGAATCTAATACGTCATTGTCCACTAGAATTCTATGGAATTCAACTTGTGCTATTCACCGTACATGCTATAGATTATTGAATCTCTTTATTTGATAAATGATCGTACTGCCATCCATCCCATTGTTAATCGTTCCTTCTCATATGGTAAATGTCATTGGATTGTTTACTGAATCATTCCCGTACATGTTATACCTTGGATACGGCTCCATATCGTTATTATGATCGTTTGCCATGAGTACTGCATGTTAGTATCCTACCTATTAAATTGTTAATTCACGTAAAACATGTCCACACCATGAGATGTAAATCCTACTGGGTGTTAGTGCGCTCACACCTATATTCCATAATATTTTAGGTGAAGATTATGAAGAGATAGAACATGATGGGACTGGGGAAGAGTGAAGAGCTTCTCAGATGTACCCGTCTATATAGCACGTCAGCCAATATGTTTAAAGTTAAAAGAGTCTGAAATAGTTAGTTTTACTTTCTCGAGTCATATGTACTTGAATGACATATTGGGCCCTATTTTGGCTTTGATTATTAAATGTTGTAGTTTATTTGACGGTATAATGGAATAAAGGATTATTTGGCTGGCATGTTTATTGTTTCAAACTTTTGTTATACTTAGTTGTCGCTCTGAAATATTTGACTGTTGATACTTGTACTTGTATCGCTCACACTCTCGATATTTAATTCCGCTGCTAAATTTCAGGGCGTGACACTCAGTCTTGAGGATACTACAACAAGAGCACCGAGATGCCATATGGATGCCTTAGTCAAAAATTCTAGAGTCCACCACTACCCCCCCTATAAAGGACCTTCCAAAAAAATAGGGACGCCCTTCTATTGAATGAATGGTGCCAACTCTTTGAGAGGGCAGACCTAGCCACCCCATACAGACACTGGTTATTATAGGCAAACTTGGAAGTAAATTTTGTTGACCAGGTTGCAAGCCCAGAGGGGGTGGTGGTGAATGGATTGCTAAAATTATCTTTTAGAATATTCTTGTAAATAAAAAAACTTTAACAGAAGACACTAAGTTCGATGGTTAGAGTTAGTATAAAGTAAACACACAATGAGATAAAACACACAAACAACAAGGATTTTATCCTAGTTCAGATCTCCTATCACAAGGAGTCCTACATCCAGTCCTAAAGCAACAACTTGGGATTTCACTAAACAAGAGTACAGTCCCCCTTAAGGACTCTTACACATCCAGCCGCAACTGGCCTTCTCTTCTCTATACGAAGAGGCACTACACCACCTGATGCAACAGGTCTTCCTTCTTACCAAAGGGAATAACCACCACTTCACAGTAGGTCTTTAATTCACAGATAATGAGGAACACTCAAGAAAAAAGAGTACGAGTGGATGGCCCCTAGACCAAGCTTATAGAGATTGCTTGATCTGAGGCGGAATCTGAGAGACAAGGATTTGCACAGAATAAGGGTCTCTCAGATCTACAATAGGCTCTCAAAAACTAAACAGGTTGTTGTAGAGTGCTAAGAGTTGAAGATGTTTGAATGAACGAGTGAGCTCTTCTTTCTTTTTCTTCAAGGTGGCTAAGGTGTTCAAGCTATTCAAGGAGTATCATTCATGAAGTCACCAGTTTTCTATTTATCTTTTTTGAAGATTTGAACCGTTGAAGTATCCGTTGTCTCTCATCTTTATTCACGTTAGATGTGTCTTGTCTGATGTAGGGAGCAAGAGAACCTACAACTATTTAATGCTGGGATAGACACATACAGAGAGGAAGATTATCGGAATCTCTTCTTGCTTCTGTCAGAGTGATAGGTCCAATCATTGCAATGTGTGAGACCACCAGAAACCTGCACACAATTAATGCTGAAGTATAGACAACTTGAATGTGTCTAAACTGTCAATCAACATTAGTAGTCATGCTGTAAGAAGATATACCAAATAGGAAGTTTCATTTGTCATCTCTTAAAGGATTACTTTATGTGACATGAATATGGTAGCATGAAGATATGTTATGCAGAGATATTGTACCACACACAATAAATGCTTGAGTATACAGATACATCAAGTTTTGTGGGAATATATGAAAACCACAGAGATTTAAATATATTTGAATATCATGAAGGATAGAATACATTCAAAAACTATATAGAATAATTATATAGAAATATTCAACAACTGTCTAAAACATAATCGTTATAAAGGGAGAGTTGATGTTTAGAGATAGTCTTTGAGAGTCGATATAAATACGAAATCGATGTTGAGATATAACTATAATCCATGTTTAAACGAAGTCGATGTGAACATAATCCAGGTTTTGAGTGAAATTAATGTTTTGTATGAAGTCATTGTTGAACTGAAGTCGATGCTTAACTGAAATCGATGTTCAGGTGAAATCGATGCTCTAAGTGAAGTCGTTGTTCAAGTAAAGTCGATGTTCCACATGAAATCAATGTTTTAGTGAAATCGTTAGTCAAGAGAAATCGATGTTTGGAACGAAGTCGTTGTTCAAATAAAGTCGATGTTGCATATAAAATCGATGTTCTACCGAAATTGATCTTTTAGTGAAATCGTTATTCAAGAGAAATCGATGTTTGAAACAAGGTCGTTGTTCAAGTAAAGTCGATGTTCCATATGAAATCGATGTTCTACTGAAATTGATGTTTTAGTGAAACCATTGTTGAACCGGAATCGTTGTTTTAATTGAAGTTGATGTTCTACATGAAACCAATGTTTAAGTGAAATCGATGTAGAAATGAAATCTATGTTTAAGCCGAAATTGATGTTCAAATATGAAGTTGATGTAGAACCAAAATCGATGTTTTAAGTTAAGTCAATGTTCTACATGAAATCGATGTTTAATTAAAATCGATGTAGAGACGAAATCGATGTTCTAAATATGAAGTCGATGCTTAAGTGAAATCGATGTTTTACTAAAGAAGTCATTTAAGTGAAATCGATCTAGCAGTAAAACAATAATCGTTGTGAGCTTTTAATGGAAGTCGATGTATACTTAGACAAATGATATGCAATCAACTTCAAATTACAGTGAGTGTAGATAACTTACTGAGTTTGTTTAAAGAGACCTGTTGACAATCTTCAGAAAATGATGTTAGTCAATAATTTCCAGGGTTTTATTAATCACCAAAAATACATATAATAAATAACAATTTATATGCGGATGGACTGATCATCAATCTCCCCCTTTTTGATGATGACAAAACATTAAAAATTGGATATATGAAAGAGCTGAAATAAATTTGCTGGAAAATGTTAGAGTATGTATTTCAGAATGTTTTCTCCCCCTTTTTGTCATTTAGGAAAAAGGAATAAATGAGCAGAAAATAAAATAGGAAGAAAGAGATAAAGATAAATGACAGCCAAAGATGCAAATCTTATTAATTTGTGAGGGTCAGAAATATAGAAGGCCGGAGACAGAAGGGACGCATGGCGAGTAATGAGCTGCTAAGCTTGGGCTTCCTGCTCTTCAAAAAGATTTCTAAAAACACCCCAACTAATATTATAGGAAGACCCCATCTCTAGACTGAGTCTTTGAATGTGAAGCTTTCTCTGATCTTCAATGAATAGGGTGTATTCATCAGTACTAAGAGATGACTTGTAGAAGCTAGCAGTCCCAAAACTGGCATGCTGAAGGAACTTGTCAATAGTGATAGGATAATCTAGCTTGTGAGACTTTAGGTCCTTCTTCAAGACTTCAAAACTCTTGAATCTTTCACCCCAAATAGAATAAGGATCTGAAACTAAGTTGACAGAGCTGAGATCCATGAACTGCTCAGGAGACAGAATTGGTTGATGTGACTTTTCGAGGGCGGAATTGATCTGATTCAACTGAAGAGCTGCCTGATGATATACTTTGCACCAATCAATTTTTAGGGATCTCTCAGATTCATCTCGGAGGGGAGCTAAAACAGCAACTTGATATAACCCCTATGATATTCTCTGAATAGGAATCTACGAAAGGCAAGAGAGGCTCCCTTCTGAACAAAAATCTGAGCCTTAACTCTAGCAAACTTCTCAAAGATAATAGGACCCACATCAGAGTCCGTAAGCAAAAAGTGCAATTGAGGGAGAAATGTGAGAGCAGGCATCTTCAAGGTGGCAAAATCAACTTGAAAGGGGACATTTACTGGGTTTTCTGTGCGGAGCAGAGAGATAGCGGCTCTGAACTGGCCAAATTGAACTTCTGGAGGGCGATTGACAAAGCAGTAGTCTTGATATATCTGGAACTGCCAAACCAATTTTATCCGCTTCTGAATGAAAGGGATCTATGCTGACAGACAAACCATTCAGATAGAGTAAGATGATGGTCTGAAGGTGGACATGTGTTGGCCCTGGAAACCTTAAATTTCTTGTAAAGTGCTTTATTTGCCCTGGCCCACTGATCCTCAATCTTGGACTCAGCTGAGGAAAGGATTTTGGATTGGTCAGGATTGAGCACAAGAGAGATAGGAAGAATAAGATTGAGATTTCAAAGAGATTTAGTTAAGGAAGGCCAAAGGTGGCAGCAAATGTACATTTTTGAAGATATTCAAAATACAAGGACTTTCTTCTGTGAAAACAGAGAGAGAGTATCACAGAGGAGGAAAGAGAGCTTGAGAGGAAGGGAAAACAAGCTCTTTAGTGACTTTCCTTTTCTTAGAGGTAGGACTGGGAGAAGGTTGAGAATCAATCCTGTGGATATGAGTAGAGATAGATAGGACTGTGGGAATGATAGCTTCTTCAAATTCATCTTTGATATCTTGCACAGTATGGCGAATGATACTGGCACCCTCAGGAATGAGAGTGATGAAGGATGGTGGAGTAGGTGGATGAAGAGATGAGAAGGATGAAGTGGGAGGAGGTTGAGTAGATGGTCTAGCAGAGCAAGGACCAGCAGAAGTGGGGTCAGAAGAAGAGGCTGGAGGTGCCTCAGAAGTTGGAGGAGGAATGGAAAATGAAGGAGTAGGTGAAGAGGATGATTCAACAGGGAAAGGGGTAGAAGAAGAGATATGTTTGGGAAGCAGTTTCTTAGATGGTTCAGGAGCAAGTGGGGCAGTGAAGGAGGCAGGTGGAGAGGAAGGAGCTGGAGTTTGAAGAATAGAAGGATCAGAGGGCCCTGGGGGCACAACAGCTTCTTCCACAATCACTTGAGGCCCGGATGGCCCAGCCAATGATTCCAGTTTCTCTGATGGCCCTGATGGCTAAGCTTCAACATCTTCTACCACAGATGGCCCTGCAACTAGCTCAGCTGACACTGACTGGTCTGGTTGATCTGGTTGAGGAGGCCCTGATGGCCCAGCAACATCTTCTGGTGCTGACTCAGATGGAATATGAGGGGTTTTAGCTGATAAGTGCTCCCTCACAAATTGTGCAAGGTCAGTCACCAAACACTTCAAACTTCCTAGTTCACTTCTTATATCATGGAGCTCAAACTTGACTACTCCAATGTCTTTTGCTTGAGTGCTTTGGCTGAGAAAAATAGAAGTTACATTAGACTGCAAAGAGCATAGAATTTCTCCTTGAGCATTCAACCGAGCAATGATTGGTTTCAAATGAACATGGATCTTCTTCTTCCTAGATTTGTTGTGTGCCCTTCTGGTGAGCATTGGAATACTTCGGGCAACACCTTTTCTTTTACCTCCAAAGCCAGCAGCTGGCTCATCATGCTTTGTTATGGAACTGGTGTGCTGGTGAGCATAGACATCATCGTCATCAGAAGTGTCGTCAACTAAACCTTCTTGAAATTGTTCTTCAGGAGCACTAGCAGTAGGCTCCCCCTGAGCAGCAGGCTCCCCCTGAGCAACAGGCTCCCCCTAAGCAGGAGCATGTTCCATATGAACATCTTCAAACTGGCCTGGTGCCACAACCTCTGGAATTGTTTCTTCATGGCTCTCTTCAATAGTAGCTTCTACAACAGGAACACTAGGGGTTTCTTCAATGTGTATCTAAATGCTATCCCTCAGTGTGAGCAACACTTTCCATTGGATCAGCAGCTGACTCTTGGACAACATGAGGTACACAAACTGGAGGAGGAATCACACTTTTAGATGTTTGCCTAAAATGCTCAATGAATTCAGGTGCAATGTCTTCAATCCTCTTTTCTGATGTGGTAGGCACATCTTCTCAACCACAACCTCATCTTCCTGAACTTCAGCAGTAGAGGCTTCTCCAATGATGGCCTCTCTGTAGACGCGAGATTTGGCCCATCTCCGCGTGGTTCATGCCCCAATGAGACTTGTTTGACCGTTTGTTGACTTGCCTTGGATCCAATGTAAACGGCAACATCGATTGCCGCTGACACCTTGTTAACAGCGCACTCCATGGACGTCGACTCTAGTTGGCGTCCACCCATGTTGATGTCTGCATGGGGTTGGCGGCAACATCGTTGGACGTCAACCTGGGTTTACTTGGCCTGTGCAACTGCTCGAGATTCTAGCACACTTGCGCCATTCTCTCACCCATGCAACACATGGGGCCATTCCCAACGGGCAAATGGGCCACCTTGGCACCCATTGACCTAGTAAAAATCCTACATGGCCCCCTCTCGTTGGTTCAAGCCATAATACATGGATTGCCACATGTTTAAGTGGTTTCATCACACTTGAGCATCCTATGCTCACTATCTCCACCCCCACTGCCTATATATGGTACTCCTTGGCCTTCTAAGTGAGGGGGGAGGCTGGACGAGCTCATGCTTTGATGCCTTGATAGAAGAGAGAGAAAATCCACTCTAAGCCATAGAGAGATTCCATCTTTGCGTCTTCTCTTCCTCTCAACCCTTGGAGCATCCAGGAGGCTTCACCACGAGCTGGAGGAGCCAACAAAGGAGTCATCCACGCCACTTCAAGAGGATCATCTCCCTCTTCTCCTTCTCTTTCTCTTTCTCCTCTTTAGCTTTGCATGCTCTTCACCTCACACACACACACCCTAGGCACATAGTGCACCTCCCCACACACCTAAAAGGGGTTTTCCAAACCAAAAACGGAGGGAAGAAGGGTGGTCATAACATTTGGCAAGCCTGGAACTTGTACGGGGCTCACCTTTTGGGTTACTCTTCTTTACTTCTGGACGTTTACCACAATTCCTCAAAGTCTAATAGCTCTCTTTTTGTTGCAAGAACACTTGAACAAGACCACAGAGCTTCTTCTCTTTGGTCGGCCGAAGAGGGGAATGTCGGAGTCCCGCCATCCACCGCTGTGCGAGGCAACGTCATCGGCGTGATCATAACACCTCCTTGGGCACAGGTAAGGCCTTGGCGATCTCCTCCCATTCATTTTCTTGCTATTTTCTTTGTTTTCCTCTTGGTCAAGCCGGTCAAACGGAAGTTAAAGGAGTTAGCAAGGGTCAACTAGCATCCATCCAATGCCAACGAGGGAGCATCTCAGCGTCTGGGACACTTCTCTAGAGTTTCAACCACTACGGGGCGCAAAACAGGACGTTCACAGCTTCGCTTTGGTGATCACAGTGGGACAACTGCTGCTGCCACGGTCTTCAGTCTGCACAAAGGTAGACGACAAGCGATCCTACCGTTTACTAAGGTAAACGTCCACTTTTCTTGCCATTTAGTTCTTCTTAGCGTCAACATCTCTTGCCGTTTACTTCCTGTTAGCATCCATCGATCATGTCGTTTACTATTTTCTGACGAACTTGACGAGGACTGTGTTGTCGTTTATTTCACAGAAGCTATTTTTTGATTTGTTTTTGTTTCTGTTTGTTTTCTATTTGATCCCTAACGGTCCTCAGTCACGGGGGGAGGGGGGGGGGTCATTATTCTCTTCTGTTCTAGCCTCCCCACACATTTTATGATAGCCCCTTCTTGATTCACAACCTTTTACTCAGGGATTCCCTCTCAAGTAAATCGGGTTGGTTTCAAGGAGAACTCTATAAGTCCCTAAATTATGTGGATTCTCTCACGGTACGGGGTAGGAGGACCTTTCACCCTCCCAGCTAGTTTGCATATTCACCCGATTTTGAGTGAGAAGTGAGAGAACCGCCCTTACAAGTCTAACTAACACACAACTTCAACATCTAAAAAAAATCTTAGGACATTGTTTGGTAGAAATCCCATTTCTTCTAATAATAGTGTAGTAATCAGCTTAATCATCTTAAAATTAGTAGGTTGTGTTGTTAATGGACTGTTGGTTGAACTCATTCAATATGTCTAACAATCCGGCTTTTGAGTATGATGATAATATCCATGATGAATTTGTTGAAATAGTAAACTCTAATATTCAACCTGAAGAGTCGGTTCAATCCTCCTCTCAAGCTGACAATGAGGAGGTAAGTTTGAGGGTCACCCCCACATATGCCCAAGAAGATCAAGAAGACCCCGAATTTTCTAAACTCCTCTCTCGCTATTCGCTCGAGGACATCATTTCAATGCTTTCCTAGCATACCGTCCAGGCAATGGCCTCTCCTTCCTTTCATCTCCATTCAATGCCTCTTCATCTAGGCCCATTCTTAGGCCCGTCACTCTTTCCCGAGTTCCCATCTCCACTCCTCTTCCTCCCACTCCCACTCCTACCCCCATTCCAACTCCTCCTTCTGTTTATCCACCTTATGTCCAACCCACACCCCCCGCTCAATCTGAATCCACCTCCCGGTCAGAGATGGAGGGTCTTGTTAGGAAACTCTTAGCTGAGTCATTGTCCCTCTCCAAGCCTCACTCTCTCCAAAATTACTACAAGCTTCCCAATGCTTACTTTCCCCCGGGTTTCTGTTGCCCAGTTGACAAGCCCAGAGGGGGCGTGAATGGGTCTTTAAAAAATATTTGATTAGTACCTGTATTTAAAACATTCACACAAAGATGTTCTTCCATGAAGGTTAGTGGCAGTTAGTTCAAAGAGAAATCACACAAGAAAAATAGACACACAACACAAGCAATTATCCTGGTTCGGACCTCCTCTCCTTAGGAGTCCTACGTCCAGTCCCTGAGCAACAACTCAGGATTCCACTAACTAGGGTACAGGCCCCCTATGGACACTACAACACTCAGCTCAGCTGGTCTTCCTTCACACGAGGGAATTACACCACCCTAGATACCCACCAGGTTCCTTTACAACAGAAGGGAACAACAACACCCTGGATGCCCCACCAAGTCTTCCTTCACAACAGAAGGGAACAACAACACCCTGGATGCCCCACCAGGTCTTCCTTCACAACAGAAGGGAACAACCACAACAAAGGTAAGCAGTAAAAACAAGCCCTAGATCAAGCTTCAACAAGCTAAGATCTGAAGCAAGCAGGACTGAGTGTAGAAGATCTAGAAACACAGTAGACTCTCAGAACTACACGAGCTCTCTCAAGATTTTCACTACAGTGTGGAGAGCAAAGAGCAACACGAGAAGGAATGAGGTTCCTGGCTCCAGAATTCTAATAGAAGATTTGAATTGTGTATGTTGATCATTCATGCTATTCTTCTGATTTCTGTCTTGAATTTATATCTCCATTTGAAATACGGCCGTTGAAGTAACCGTTGTCTCTTAGATTGGTAGACGTTAGACTGCTTGACATTTGGAAGCTTCAACAATCTTTTATCCAGTTGAGCACGTAATGGCGTCTATATGGTCCAACGTTGTATGATAGAATGTCTTTAGGACCCTGCACATGTTAAATGCTAGAACAGTAGACAGTTAGGCTATCTCTTGTTGTCAGTAAACGTTGATGTGAATATTCACCAAAATAGCAATGCCAAATAGCTTGTTTTAAAAGATGTTGACAGAATATGCACGATAATGAAAAGATATTATCTGCATGCATGCAGAGATACGTTTTCTCTTCATTAAATGCACAGCAGTCAGACAAATAAGAGAAGACTTTGACTATTCACGCTTTAAGAGATAAGATAAATATCCAGTCGATATAAACAATAAAGTCGTTGTCTATATGACTTATGAAATCGTTATGATCAAGTGTTTACTGAAGAAATCGTTATGAATACCAACAAGTCATTATAGAGAGCAAATCGTTATAGAAAACAAGTTGATGTGTTCAACGAAGAAATCGTTATGGAAAGCAAGTTGATGTGTTCAACAAAGAAATCGTTATGAACTCTAAAGAAATCGTTGCGCAAGGTAAATCGTTATGAGAGCTAAAGAAATCGTTGCGCAAAGCAAATCGTTATGAGCGCTAAAGAAATCGTTGCGCAAAGCAAATCATTATGATCTTTAAAGAAATCGTTGCGCAAGGCAAATCATTATGAGCTCTAAAGAAATTATTGCGCGAAGCAAATCGTTATGAGCTTTAAAGAAATTGTTGCGCAAGGGAAATCGTTATGAGCGCTAAAGAAATTGTTGCGCGAAGCAAATCGTTATGAGTGCTAAAGAAATTGTTGCGTGGAGCAAATCGTTATGAGCTTTAAAGAAATCGTTGCGCAAGGCAAATCGTTATGAGCTCTAAAGAAATTGTTGCGCGAAGCAAATTGTTATGAGCTCTAAAGAAATCGTTATGAGCGCTAAAGAAATCGTTGCGCGAAGCAAATCGTTATGAGCTTTAAAGAAATCATTGCGCAAGGCAAATCGTTATGAGCTTTAAAGAAATTGGTACGCAAAGCAAATCGTTATGAGCGCTAAAGAAATTGTTGCGTGAAGCAAGTCGTTATGAGTTCTAAAGAAATCGTTATGAGAGCTAATGAAATCGTTATGCAAAGCAAATCGTTATGACGGGCAAGTCGTTACGAGTTCTGAAGAAATCGTTACGATGACTTAAGGAATCGTTACGATGGGCAAGTTGTTACGAGTTCTAAAGAAATCGTTATGATGACTTAAAGAATTGTTACGGGAACGACTTTTTTGAAACCACATGATATCTCAGTCTTATAAAGAAATTGTTATGATATCAAATCGTTATAGCTCTATTGAAATCGATACACACATAAGGAAATCATTGTGGCTTTCAACAGGAGTCGGTGTGGACTTAGAGAAATATGATCTTGAAATGATTAAAGCTTCAGAAAGGTAATACTTACCAATATTGGCTTGTTTGACCTTGGTATATTTCCTGTACTTAAGACTTATGAAATATGTGTTAGAACTTTTTGATAGGGTTTTGTTAATCACCAAAATAAATATGTAATTAATTACAGTTACATGGGGACAGACTGAACATCAATCTCCCCCTTTTTGGTGATGACAAATAATCTGAATATTTGCAGAATGTATTGCAGACATGCTAAGTATTTTTCTCCCCTTAACAATAAGCATGAATAGTAAAAATAAATATGAATATTTGCGGAATGTATTTCAGACATGCTAAGTATTTTTCTCCCCCTTTTTGTCATTAAGCAAAAAGATAATCAAAGACAAAGAATGAAGAGAAAAGATAAGCAGAGACAAGCAAATGTAGTTCATTCATTCTGAGGAGGTACAGGTAAGTAATAAGCAGGGGATAAAAGAGAGGAAAAATGAGAAATAATCTCCCAAGCCTGCTCTTTCTGCACTCAAAGTAAATCTTGAAGGGTCTAGGGCCAACAGAATAATTTAGTCCCATAGAGGGAGCCATTCTTTTGAGGTGAAGGACCAACTGAGCTTCAAGGAAATCATGGTACAGATCTCTGTCCATGGAGATCTTGTAGTAGGTGACTTTTCCAAAGCTAGCACAAGCAAGAAACTGATTAAGGGAAATAGGATAGAAGATCTGCCTATGCTTCAATTCCTGGCACATGGCGACATAGACTTTGTACCTTTCCACCCAAATTTGAAGAGGATCATTTACAAGGTGGAGGGATTCATGTCCAGAAAGGTTGCAGCTGAGATTGGAGGGCGGCCTTCCCTAGCTAAACTTGCATTTGTATCCGAAAATTGCTGAGAAGATAAGGGATAGAACTTGCCCAACCTGCAGGTGTCAGTCTTTCACATTCTGACAAGGCAGGGGCTAGAATCTCAGCACGGATGTGGCCTAGGTGGTACTCCCTAAAGATAAATCTGGGGAAAGCTACCACACTGCCCTTCTGAACTTTGATTCTGCCCATCACTCTCGTAAAATGTTCAAAAATAACTGAGCCCACTAGTGTATCCATGAGCAAAGAGTGAAGAGGAGGAAGATATGTAGTCTCTGGCAGCTGAAGAGTAGCAAAGTCCACTTGAATTATTGTAGTGCCATGCTCAGATCCAAGATTTTGGATGGCTTGCCTAAACTAACTGAGCTGGACATCAGGTAAACGATGAAGATACCTATAATCATTAAACGTCTTGAATTGCCTGATCATCTTGATCTCTTTCTGGATGAAGGGAGCCCAGATGTTGGAATGGTGGAGCAGAAACCATTCAGACAAGGTGAGAGAGTGATCCCTGGGAGGAAAAACTTCAGATCTGGCAGAGAGAAACTTGTTGTAGAGGACTTTATTTGAGCGTGCCCATTCTTCTTCAGAGAAGGATTGAGCCGAAGAGAAGATCTTGTTCCTTGCAAACTTGGTAAGAGAGGTGTAAGGTAGGATGGTTTGAAGATGGTCAAAAAGGTTTAGGAAATGAAGATTGAAGAGGGTGGCAAAGACAACCTTGGAGAGGTATTCCCTGTAGAGAGGCTGTTTTTAGTGACCTCTGTGAGAGAAAACCACACGGGAGGATACAATGGAGTGAAAGATGAAGAGGTGGTTTTTCTTTTCTGAGAGGGAGGACAGGAAGGATCATAGACATGAATATGCTCGCCAACTTTGAGAACAGAGCCAAGAATGGTGTCCTCAAATTCATCTTTGATGGGGCTCAGAGAGGGACCATCAAGTTGAGCTCCTTCGGGGATGATGGTGATGAAGGAGGGAGGAGGATGAGGATGAAGAAGGGATGGTGGATGAGAAGGGGTGTGAGGAGATGGTCCAGCTGATGATGAGGGACCAGAGGACGAGGCTCCAGCTGATGATGAGGCTGGAGGAACCTCAAACATAGGAGGAGGCGGAGGAAATGGAGTTGAAGATGCAGGAGGTGAGGTGGATGGAGATAAAAAAGGTGCTGGTGAGGAGATGATTCTAGGGTGTGGTTGCTTAAAGGTTGGAGGTGCAGGTGGAGCAGCGGAGGCTGAAGGAGGGGATGGAGGAGCAGGGATTTGAGAGGGAGAAGAAATGGGGGGCACTGGATCTACAACAGGTTCTTCTGCTAGAATCTGCTTGTCCCCTGCCGGCTCGGATGGTTCTGACCCTTCAGCTGGAGGCCCTGATGGCCCTTGCTCCTGAACTGAGGGCCCGGATGGCCTGACTCCAAAGGTACTTCTTCTGAAACCACAGATGGCCCTTCCATTTCTGCAGCTGATGAAGGAGGCTCAGAAGATGAGGTGGTGCTTGAGCTTTTATAACTTGCAGAATTTCTGAAAGTAAGGCCTTCATGGATCTCATTCATTATTGAACCATTTCATTGCATTCCTTACTTGTAACATCTCTTTTGAGGTGGAGGCTGGCTCATGAAATTGAATTTACATCAGACTGCAAAGAGCACAGGATTTCTCCTTGAACATCTAGTCTTTCTATGACAGGCTTCAGTTGAATCACAATCTTCTGCCTCTGGGTCCTTTGAAATGGAGCATCTGCAAGAAGAGGAAGTTCTGGAGCAACTTCCTTCCCTTTCTCCTTGGCTTGGTTCACAGGAGCCTATACTTCATCAATATTGGCATCCCATCAGATTCTGAGGAGCTAGCCGTTTCCCCATCTCGAAATTGCTCTTCTCGGGGGTTTTCAGTGCTCTCCCCCTGAGGTATGCCTTCATTTCCTTCCAATGAAGTGCCCAATCCGGAGGTATCTGCCATTGGTACAGAGGTTTCTTCTGGGATATTTGGGCTGACAGACTGCTCCCCCTCAATAGGAGCATCTTCTGCAATACTTCCTTTCTCCCCCTGAAAGGGAGCTTCTTCCACAGATACTTCAACATTGTGGCCCACTGCCACGGATTCTAAAATTTGAGGCTCACTAACATTTTGCTCCTCATGGTTGGGAGCATCTTCTACAGCTGCTTCTTCAAGGTGGCCGGATGCCACAACTTCTTCCACTACAGCTCCTGCTGGTGCCACAGAGGCTTCCTCTGCACTTTCTCTTTCCAATTCCACTGCAACTGATGATTCTGGTGCCTCTTCTGCTGCGGATGCAACTTCAACTGGTACTCCTGCTGCTGGTTCTGCTGAAAATTCTAGCTCAAAAATTGCTGCTTGAGTTGTAGATGATTCTGGTGCATCTGGTGTCACTGCTGCTGCTGTTGCCACTTCTGCTTCGGATGCGGTCACTGGTGCTACTACTACCACTGCTGCTGGTGCTACCACTTCTCTGGCTGGACTTCAGGGGCTTCACCAATTATAGCCTCAACCTCAGCCACTGAGGTCTTGGTCCATACACCATTTATGATTGAGAAACCACTTTTTCTAAGATTTTTAGACTAATGCTCTGGCCCATCTCTCAACTACTGCCCCAGACAGGTCAACACCAAAGTGTTTGAAAACCTTGGTGAGCAAGTGAGCATAGGGCAGAGATACATTGAGCTTACTCTTGTGTCCCAAATCTGATCACGAGCAAACTTCATCATCTCTATCATCACTTCGGCCATGTTAATCTCCTTGTTCTGTATGGCCCAGAATATCATATCCGAATCTGCCCTGGTACAGGTTGAAAAAGTTGCACTTCTAGGAACTAGAATTTGATAAACAATAAAGTGCAGAAGACGGTTGAATGCATTCATCTGATTGATATCTATTTTCCCATCTCTCAACCGGAATTCAGGACCAATGATTCCGAGACCCTTGACCTGGGTATCCTCAGTGTGGATTCCACTGTGACCAGTCGAGCTTACATCAAACAGAGTTTTCAGAAGATTGTAATCAATCTTGATCGTGCTTCCCTTGACTGAAGATGTCAGGGACCCATCTGCCTCTGATTTCAAGCAAACGTAGAATGCCTTCACAAGGTCAGGATAGCTTACCTTAGAGATGGTCAAAATGATTGTCCACTGCATTCTTCTCACTGCGGCCACTATGTTGTGCATGCCGTTCTTCTCAAGATCAGCTACATCCACTGCCTTATTTCCACAAAGCTTGGTCTTCACGAACGTGAACCTTTCCTGCTGCTCAGGAGAGAGGTACTCAGTGCCGTAGCCTCCAAGACTACCAGAAACAATTGGTCTGGCCATGGATTTGAGTGGAGGAGGGTTTCAGAACAGAGGAGATGGTGGCAGAAATTAAAGCCCTCAAGAAATTCTTCGCGGGAAGAGGTGAAGGGCTTTAAATTTGCAGAGAGTCGGTGTCGAAGTCGTTAGGGCATCGGCTCAGGTAACCAGACAAAAGAGGGAAAAAGGTAGAAGATAGGAGATGAATCGTTCCCACATTGATTTTCGGAGTTAAATAAATGCTATACCGAAAGGTGAGGCGCCAAAAGGTGGCAGAAAATGACAAATGAGTTTGACCAACTCAACAGACATTATAAAGAGAGCGGCCCGGAAAGATAATTTAAATTACTTTTGCTTAAAGCCATGGAGGGAAAACTTACTTAATTCTGAAAATTTAAATGCCAGTTGTAAACAGAAATCTCTTCACAAATTACACATGCCCAATTCCCTTCTAAGAGATGTAAATCTCTCTCGGGTAAGGCTTTGTGAAATATCTGCTAACTGACCATTTGTGTCAATAAAAGATATTTCAATGTTACCATTTGCTACATGATCATGAATAAAATGATATCTAACCTCAATATGTTTGGTTCTTGAATGCTGGACTCGATTTTTAGTGAGATTGATAGCACTGGTGTTGTCACACAGTTTGGGTAGGGACAGGCAGGGTCCTGTCAATAGTGTTCAGGTTAAGAGGTTGTTAGCTAGGGCTGGTCTAGGTTTTCGCCCAGACCCTATTCATCCAGATCCATTCATACCCTATGAACCTCTTACCTAGACCCTGAAGGAGCACTTCATTCAGGGGCCCATTCAACCGAGAACAAGGGAGCCCGTTGTGGAAGAATTGTCCGAGTCTAAAGGTAAAGAAGAAGAGGAAGCTGCCAGAATTGAGGAAGTCTGCGAGGACTTTGGCCTTCTCTCGCTCTTTGGTTTTGACCTCCCCCCATCTTCATCTCCACCCCCATCTCTTTCATCTTCTCTCCCAACTGAGATGTGCTCGGCACACGAGTCCCTTTCTCCAACCACTTCTTTCTCCCTCCTTTCTCAATCTGTCCTCCCTCCATTCCTCACCTGGCCAGTTGGGGCAGCCTTGAGTCAACAACTCATGGTTCTGAGCCTTGACTCCAAAAAAAAATGCCAATTTTCAAAGTTGGGAATGCGAGGTCTCCGTCGAGCATCCTTCTCCATGGAGTCTTCTCTGATCTTCCAGGGGCCGACGCTTTCCAGCCTAAATTCTCGCCCATTTAGGGGCACTTCCCCTGTATATAGCTTTGTACATAGCCCTGTACATAGTAGTTTAGATTCTAGTTTAGAGTCAGGTTTAGAGTCAGGTCTAGGTTTAGAAGAGTCTAGTCCCTCTCAGCCATGCATTCACAAAGAGAAGGGTAAGCAAGTCTTTGCCCATTATGTTATGGCCTTGGCTGATAGGTGTGTTAAGTTAAGTCAAGTCCTAGAGTTTCTTGAGGAACCAGCACTTGTAGAATCTGATTTTGAAGAAGGAGACTCTGTAGATGATGGTTTAGTAGTTTATTTGCTAGATTTTGATGAGAAAGATGAGCTAGGAGATCTTGGCTCAAGAGAAGAGGACCCAGTGAGCTCCTATGTGGATGGCACAAAGATGTTCGACGAGCCGACCATGGCTGCGGACGAGCCAACCAAAGAGATCAACCTTGGCACCGAAGAATCCCGGAAGGTAGTTTTGATTAGTGCCACTTGAGTGAAGAGGAAGAAGCAGCTATTGTAGCTATCCTCAAAGAGTTCTTGACAGTTTTGCTTGGTCCTACGAGGACATGCCGGGGCTTGACACCTCTTTGGTCGAGCACTGTTTAGTCTTAAAAGTCGATGTAAAAGTCATCAAACAAAAGCTCAGGAGGCTACACCCCAAGCTTGCACTCATGATCAAAGAGGAGGTTGATAAGTTGCACAACGCCAAGTTCATTAGGGTTGTGCTTTATCCTCAATGGGTAGCTAGCATCATCCCTGTGATGAAGAAGGATGGTAAGGTTACGATCTGCATAGACTTTCGTGACTTTAATCGTGCTTGCCCTAAGGACGATTTTTCTCTTACCCACATAGATGTCCTAGTGGACAATAGTTCCTGTTTTGAGATGTTGTCATTTATGGATGGTTTCTCTAGGTACAACCAGATCCGTCTGGCGGAGGAAGACCAGGAGAAAACTTCTTTCACCATGCCTTGGGGGACCTATTGTTATGCTGTGATGCCCTTCGGATTGAAGAATGCGGGAGCAACTTATCAAAGGGCAATGATGGCAATTTTTCATGACATGATGCATGTGCACATGGAAGTGCTATGTTGATGATGTCTTGGTTAAATCTAAGACTAGACATGGCCATGCGAGGTCTCTGGGCAGCTCTCCAACGATCTAGAGAACATAAGCTCAAGATGACCCCAAGAAGTGTGTCTTGGAGTGTCCTCAAGGAAGTTGCTTGGGTTCATAGTAGCAAAAGGGGAACTGAGATTGACCCTAACAAGGCCAAAGCAATAATTAACATGCCTCCTCTAGGAATATCAAGGAAGTTAGAGGGCTAATTGGCAGACTTCAATTCATTAGGAGATTTATCTCTCAACATTCCACCCGTTGTAAGCCCTTCTATGAGATGCTTAGAGGAGAGGCTAAGTTTGATTGGAATGATAAGTGTCAAAAGGTGTAACATCTCAGGCTTTCCGGCTTTCCGTTTGTGTGTGAGATGACTGGCCACTAATGCGTCCGGCCTTGGCGACGCGTTAGTGTCGCGACGGAGCTAGCCGTCACGACAGTCATCCGTGTTGCGACCAGTGCCTATGTCACGTTCTTGTCGTGCCCGGTCAATGGGTCACGACTGCTTTTCCCTTTTTGGTCGTCTAACGCCTGTTAGAGTGGAAGGCGTGGCAGACTAACCTGTCAAGTTGTCACGGTGTCCCTTGGGGGCGTGTTCTGGTCACAGTGTGGGCGGCCGTCGCGTTAAGGTTGGTAACGTGATGCCCCACCCGGTCGCGTTCTGGAGCCCAGAGGCTAAAAGCCTGGGCCGGTTTCCCCCTTTTCCTCTTTCTCTCCTTTCTCCCTTTCCTCTCTTCTTCGAGGTGGAGATGTCTCCCTCTTTTCCTCTGACGGTTGGAGCTTGGAGGAGCGGCAGTGGCTCTTGCAGAGCGAGGAGGTGGCGGCCTTGGCGTTGTGAACGCCCCTTTGGGGTTCGGTTCTTCCAAAATCGGTAGGGATCTCTTGTGCCCATACTTGTTGGTGTGGTTTGGGAGTCCTTTGGGTTAATGCATGTTTTTACAGCTTTCCCCATGCTCCCCTCCCCTTTGTGTGCTTCTTTGTAGAGTGTGGGCAATCCCGGGATGTAGCATCCCGGCGGTCTGCCTTCCAGCTGATGTCGTGACCGCCGAGCACATCGCGACATCAGAGAAGGCATCGGTCTGGTCGGGCGCGACCTTATCGTGGCACTAGTGGCAGTCGTGATAAGAATCGTATCGTGACCCGGTTCCCTATCGTGACAAGGTTCTTGTCACGACCTGGCGCTTGTCGTGGTTGCCTGCCCGTCGCGTTGCCATCGCGATGGCTCAGGAAGGCGCGACATCATCTGGTCTGCCTCGGGTGTTTCCGTGGCCGCGGTTGGCATGTCAGCGTGTGCCCCAGGGCCAGTGTGCCCTTAGGACTTTCTGGTGGGAACGCGGCAGGTTGGCTCACTGCGTTCAGTTGGCTGAAGGTGACACCTACGTGGTCGTGTCCTAGTGGCGGTGCTAAAAGGCTTACCTCTGTTTAATAATTGATTGTCTGATTGCCAATCGATTATTAGCAGAGCATTGGTTTCTATTCTATCTGGAGGTGTTCCAGTTTCTTGGGCCGTGCCGTGTGTGCCGTCGTTGGCCGACGGCCTTTTTGGGGGTTTCCGGAAGGGGGTGCCGTGCGTGCCTATGTCTGCTGGGCTTGTCTTGGTTACAAGCCAGTTGTGCCATTTCTGTGGTGGTTTCCCCACCAGTTCTCTGTTCGCCTGGTGCTAGGCACTTGAGGGCTTTTCTGCGAGACAGCTTGTTATCGTTTTCTGGGACCCCCTGCCCCGCGCTTATGTTAGAGGGAGTTCTCCGGGCAGCGGGCGTGCTCAAGTCACGGACTTGGAGCAGAAAGGGAAAATGGTGGGGACAGCAGCATAGAGTCATTAGTAGAGCTCTCTTAGCTGGGTCTGGGTCACCGAGGTGGTTGAGGCACTCTTCCGGTGCGGACCAGCTAGTCCTTCCCACTGCCTCGCTCTGTGTTGGTTCCGGAGCCGTGTAGGGAGGTTAGGCATGGGGCCACAGTTCGGCCGGACTGCGATGGTTGTGGTTGTTCTTGTTGTGACTCGCTGGCCTCACTCTACTGGGGAGGTTGTAGGCAGGAGTCAGCGGCTGGCGAGCGACAGGGGTGGACTGTGTGTCCCTCTCTTAGCTGCCTGTGTGCCTCTGGCGGTGGCTTGGTTGCTCTTGCTGTGATGGAGTTTCTTACGTTGTTTCCAAGAACGTGTTCTCGTTGCCCTAGCCTGCACGGTGGTTGTAGCCTGGCCGTGTCTAGTTTCCATGGGCTCTGTTGGTTTGGCCTCGTCGGCCGTATTTAGTGGCTTGCAATCTGCGGGTTCTCTCGGGTTGTCTTGTGTAGACACCCGACTGTTGTTTTCAGTAACCCGTTCCTTGGTTCCATCCGTGGTGGCAACGGAGTGTGAGGTTCCCTGACCTCTTGGCATGTCTGAGGTGCAGGGTGGTTCTGCTTGTGGGCCCTCAACCTTGTGGAGGTCTGAGGTGGTCGTGCCTGCGGTGAGACGGTGCTTCTCATGTGGTTGCTCGGTGTCTCTCGTGGTAACACCTGGTTGTTCCTTCCCAACCTCGTGGAGGTCCGGGATGTTGGTGCGTGTGTTGTGAGACTCTGGTCTCACGTGGCTGCTCCGGTGTTCCGTGAGCTTCTTTGTCATGGCGAGTGTGTGCCGAGGTGTTTGCTTCCGCATTATGTTTGACTCCGCTGGTTCTGCGGGAGTCGTGTTTGGCCCGACCCTAGTTGTGGGTCAAGGCGTTAGTTTGTTCTGCTGCTTTGTAGTACTCTGCAGTAGGTGTTTCCCGCTTTAATGTGTTGTAGAGTAGTTTTGCTTCTGCTTTGTTGGAGTTCCTGCTGCTCTGGCTGGTAAGGGACTGGTTATCCCTACTTAGCCTTGTTCGTGAGGCTCACCCCCCTAGTCTCTTCAGGTAGGGACTCGCAATCGCAGGAGTTCATTGCCGGACGATCGTGGTGGCGGCTTGTTCGTCGTGGGTTGCCAGCATTGTGAGTTGTGAGTATGATCACTTGTACCGTGATTTAAGAATGGCCTTTTTGCAAGTCCTCAAGATATGCCCCTTAAGGACTGCACCTTTCTTTCTGTACCTGTACTTTTATTTGGGACATGTTGTACATAGTTTCTTTATTAATGTGCAAACTTTCTTGTTATAGTTATTTGAATTCTTTTCTTATCTCACTGGACTAAATTCTAACCCTTATGGGTCTTCAGATCCATGGGTGGCGGCGTGACTTTGGGGGTCCCGGGCGGGGGTCCGGGAGGTTGGGTCGTTACAGTGATATCAGAGATCAGGGGTCCAACGAGATTTGTAATGAGTTAATAACTATTTTTGTCCCAGAGAAAGGTACTAGTATGTTGTTGGCCCGTCCGTGTAGAGTGCTGTTAGGTGAGCATTTGGCTCTTTGTTGCAGGTGGCTAGCTTTCCAACAGGGTCCGAGTGTGAGCTGCAGGAGAGTGTTGCTGATGTTGCTGGGTGCGCGTGCTGCGAGCGTGGTTGCTATTTTTGCTCGTGCTGTAGTTGGATTCATCCTCGTCTTGCGCGTCCGTATGGGTGTCGTGATGTCTGAGAGAGCCTACATGTGGTGTGGCCTTCACCGGTGTAGGGTTGTGGTCCGCGGAACTGGTCGAAGGTGTCCTTGCCTTGTTGGCAGTCCCCTTATTGTTGGGGTGTGTCCTTGTTGGATGTCCCCTTGTTGTTGGGGGTGTGTGCTGGGTTGGTTGTGTGTTTGGCCTTGCGTGCCTATGTGCTGTGCTCTGCTTAGTCGACGTCGTTGCTCGAGCTAAGTAGATGCTTTGTGTGTTGTATTGCACCACTGGTTGAGCGCTGCGACACCTGGCTGTGGTCGTTGTCGGCCTTGTGCTGACTGGTTGTGAGTTCTGGTGAGGTGCTCTCGAAGTTCTTCTCTGTTGGTTCTGGTGGAGGTGAGGTTTCCCCAGAACTCTGTTGTGCTCATTTCTGGTTGTTGCGGCATTGGCCTCGAGGTTGAGGTGCATCGCTTGGCTGCTTGTGTTCTCGTGTTGTTTTCCAGAACTATTTGTTGTTATCCTAGTGAGAGTTCCTCTCCCTCTGGGACTGTTTCTATGCTCGTTAAAGTCTTTCGCTGTGTTACCTCCTTGGATTGAGGCCTCTGTTGTCTAGTTGGTTGCCGTTGCATTGCCCTCAGGGTTGAGGTGCATCGCTTGGTTGCCCTGTGTTGTGGTGCAATTTCCTAGAACTTTTGGTTGTTGTCCTGGTGAGGGTTCACTCTCAGGATTGTTTTGGGCTTATTTCTGCCGGTTGTTGTGTAGCCTCAGGGTTGAGGTATGCTGTTGTCATGTTGGCTAGTGCGTTTTGGTGGGTTTTTCAGAACGACGCCTTGGTGGTTCTGGTGGAGGTTCTCTCAGAACCAGTTGTGTTGCTTCTGTTGTCTGTTGTGTTCTCTCTATTGGTCGTGTGTTGGCCGTTTGTTTGGGCTGCGTTCTGGTGATGTTTTCCTAGAACGACTCTTGGCGCTTTGGGTAGAGATCCTCCCCAAGCTGCCTTGTGTTTGTTTTGGTTGTCGCTGCTCTCTCTCTCTGAAGAGATGAGCTGTCGATGTTGCCAGTGGGACTGTTCGTGTTACAGCCTGCCTGGGTGTTGTCGGTTAAGGTCTGGTTCCTTTGACCGTGTGTCTGGCCATGGTGCTGGCTAGATTGTCTTCCTGATCATTTTTTGGGTTTCCCAGCTGTGCTGGTGGGACTTCGTGTGTCCCCAGGGTCGGGAGGTTGGCTTCGTTTCTCGCACCCTGTGGGCTCTGCTAGATGGTAGTCTGGTGAGTGCCATGGGTGTCTGGTTGGTTGTGCTTCTGTGGAAGTGCCAATCTCATTTAGTGGTTTCCTCTTGCATGTGAAAGAGACTCGTTATGAGAGTTCTCCTCCCTTGCTTTCCGTTGGTTGCTCCGGGTGATGATGCTCCACTGTGGTGTTGTGTCGCCAAGGTGTGCATTGTTGCGACCTTCTGGTGGAGTCATCTTCCCTTGGATTGGACTGTTGCACGTAATCTGCTTGTCTGCCTCTGGTCAAGGTAGTGGACCTTGACCCTGTATGGCCCTGAGTTTGGCCGGTTCGCCGTGTTGTTAGATTTCCAAGTTGGTTGTGACGGCGGGACCACTTGTGGTTCCCTGTGGTTTAGTTGTTGTTGCTTGTGTTTCTGTGCCGACACACTCTTGCTGACAGTTGTTTGGTGAGCGTCGTGGGTGTTCGGCTGGCTGTGCCTCCTGTGGGAGTGCTAGCCTTGCATTGTTGTTTCCTCTTTCGTGTGAGGAGGAGGCCTATTGTGTGCCTTCTTCCTCTGCTTTCCACGGGTTGCTCGGGTGGTGGTGCTTTCACATGGCATTTGGTGCCATGTCGCGCACCGTGGCAACCATTGTGGCAAAGGTCCCTCCCCTTGTGCTATCTTGAGGTTGAGCTGGTTGTTCCCCTCGTACGCATGGTTTCCTTCTGGTGCGATAGATTGTGGTGACCTATTGTCCCATCTCTTGCTGTGCTGGCTTCATGTCGCCTGACTGGACGAAGTAGGGCAGTGTGCCCTGTGTTTACTGTGAGGCGGCAACGGGTGTTCTTTTGTTTGGCTTGCTTGTGCAAGCATTGTTTCGGTGGGTGTTTTCTCTTTTGCCTCAGTTGTGCTTTGGAGGCACTTGTCGCCGTTGGGCCTGTGGCCCTCCCCACTTGTTGTGGTGGGAGCGGTGCCCTGTGTTTGTGCGCTTCTAAGAGCCAATATGGTTGTTGCGCTCTTGAAGCTGCTAGTTTTTTCGCACGTTTCTCTTTTGGGTCTCTGGTGGAGAGTCCCTTTCTGTTCGCCTTGAGTTGTTTCAGGCTGTTGGTGCGGTTGTGTACTGTACCTTGAGCGTGTTTCTTTTTTGATGTTTTGTATCCTTGTGCCTTGAGGGTTCATGGCCAGTGTGGCCTGTTCTACCCTTTTTGGCTTGCGGTTTCTTGTGGGTGGCTTTTGGCAGGTCTCTTGTGGAGAGTCCTTCCTGTTAGCCATGTTATTTCAGTCGTTGGTGCAACTGTGTTGCATCTTGCCAAGTTTGGTGCTTGTGGTGGCACCCTCTGCTCGTGCTCGAGTGGTTTAATTTTCATGTCGTCTGGAGCTCTGGTGCATTGTGTTGCACTTTGGGTGGCTCTTGGTGCTTGTGTGAGCACCGTGTGTTGTATTGTATTTCTTGATCGTGAGCTCTGTGCGTTGTTTCACGAGTTTGCTTGGTGTTGGAAGCGTTGAGCTTTCCGCCTCTGGGACACCTTGTGCTGGCAGATGCCTTGTGGCTATACTGTTACCGCCGTGGGGTGGCTGCTTTGCTCTGTCTAGGTAGCCCTATCGGTGGTATGCTAGGCATTGGTCATGGTCGTGTCCGAGTCTTTCCCTCTCGCGTTGGGGAGCGAGTGTGTTCAGTTGTGGTACCCTGCTTCAGTTTGGGTCCCTTTGAGGTCGACATGCTGTCTTCGACCTCTGCAGTTGTTTCATTTCTGTGCAGTTTACCGACATCTTGAGTTGTCTAGCCTTGCCAACCTTAGACATCTTCCTTGGTTTTGTCTCTGCGCGTGTGCAAGTGGAGCGTGTGGTTTAGCTTTCTATGGCTCCACAGTTGTTGTGTGTCCTTGTCGGACCACGAAGACGATCTGGGTGAGATCTAGTGGTGTCGGTGGACACTGCCTTGCTCGCCATGGTTTCTCCACGTGCGTGTTTTCCACTTGGTTTTAGGTCACCATTAAGAAACTCTCGTTTGGCCTTGCCGTAGGTGCTAGCTATTGCTAGTTGTGCGGAGCCATTCAGCGAAATCTTACGGTTGACCTCTTGGCATTTTCCTCGATTGTCGTCAGTAGCTAGGATTTCTGTCTAGTTGTTGGTGACAGAGGGAGTTATGACCGTTTGTTCTCAACAGCGTGGTCTGTTGAGGGTTCAGCCGCGTGGTTTCCGACTGGCGGTTTCAATGTTCTAGTCGGCTTGTTACGCGTTGCGCCTGTGGAGTTGTCGACATCTGCTTGTGTGCTCTGCACCATTGTTGTGTGCCCTAGGAGCCGTCAGATGTCTGGTTAGGCACTCCCTTTGTGGCAGGCTCGTGGTGGCGACCACCAAGAAGTCGCGGTGCGACTTAGTGGTCCCTTTGCACCTATTGTGTTCTCCGATTGGGTTTCGCCCTTAATTTTGAGGATGAAATTATTTTTTTTGTTGGATGTATTGTAACATCTCAGGCTTTTCGGCTTTCCGATTGTGTGTGAGATGACTGTCCACTAACGCGTCTGGCCTTGGCGACGCGTTAGTGTCGCGACAGAGCTAGCCGTCGTGACAGTCATCCGTGTTGCAACCAGTGCCTATGTCGTGTTCTTATCGCGCCCGGTCAATGGGTCTCCTCTGCTTTTTCATTTTTGGTCATCTGACGCCTGTCAGAGTGGCAGGCGTGGCAGACTAACCTATCAGGTTGTCGCAGCATCTCTTGGGGGTGTGTTCTGGTGTCGGTGTGGGCGGCCGTCACGTTAAGGTTGGTAACGCGATGCCCCGCCCCGTCTTGTTCTAGGGTCCGGAGGCTAAAAGCCTTGGCCGGTTTCCCCCTTTTCCTCTTACTATCTTTTCTCCCTTTCCTCTCTTCTCTGAGGTGGAGAGGTCTCCCTCTTTTCCTCCGGCGGTTGGAGCTTGGAGGAGCGGCAGTGGCTCGTGCAGAGCGCTGGAGCATCGTGTGGAGCTAGGAAGTGGCGGACTTGGAGTTGTGCAGGCCCCTTTGGGGATCGGTTCTTCCAAAATCGATAGGGATCTCTTGTGCCCATACTTGTTGGTGTGATTTTGGAGTCCTTTGGGTTAATGCATGTTTTACAGCTTTCCCCATGCTCCCCTCCCCACTGTGTGCTTATTTGTAGAGTGTGGGCGATAAAGGGATGTAGCATCCTTGCGGTCTGCCTTCCAACTGATGTCGCGACCGCCGAGCGCGTCGCGACATCAGAGAAGGCATCGCTCCGATCGGGCACGACCTTATTGCAGCACAGGTGGCCGTCGTGATAAGAATCGTGTCGCGACCCGGTTCCCTGTCGTGACAAGGTTCTTGTCGCGACCTGCTTCCCCGTCGCGACCTGGCGCTTGTCGTGGTTGCCCTGCCTATCACGTTGCCATCGCGATGGCTCAAGAGGGTGTGACATCATCTGGTCTAACTCGGGTGTTTCCGTGGCCGCGGTTGGCGTGTCAGCGTGTGCCCTTAGGACCTTCTGGTGGGAACACGACAGGTTGGCTCGCTGCATTCAGTTGACCGAAGGTGACACCTACGTGGCCGTGTCCTAGCGACGGTGCTAGGAGGCTCGCATCTGTCTAATAATCGATTGTCTGACTACCAATCGATTATTAGCATAGCATTGGTTTCTGTTCTGTCTGGTGGTGTTCCAATTTCTCGGGCCGTGCCGTGTGTGCGGGCATTGCCGATAGCCCTTCTGGGGGTTCCGGAAGGGGGTGTCGTGCGTGCCTGTGCCTGCTAGGCTTGTCTTGGTTACAAGCCAGCTGTGCTGTTTCTATGGTGGTTGCCCCGCCAGTTCTCTGTTCGCCCGGTGCTATGCACTTGAGGGTTTGTCCGCGAGATAGGTTGTTATCATTTCCTGGGACTCCCAACCCCGCGTGTCTATTAGAGGGAGTTCTCCGGGCGGCGGGAGTGCTCAAGTCACATGGAGCAGAAGGTGAAAACGGTGGGGACAACGGCATAGAGTCGTTTGTAGAGCTCTCTTCACTGGGTCTGGGTCACGAGGTGGTTGAGGCACTCTTCCGGTGCGGACCAGCTAGTCCTTCTCACTGCCTCGCTCTGCATTGGTTTCGGAGCCACATAGGGAGGTTGGGCGTGGGGCCGCAGTTCGACCAGACTGCGATGGTTGTGGTTGTTCTTGCTGTGACCCGCTAGCCTCACTCTACCGGGGAGGTTGTAGGCAGGAGTCAGCGGCTGGCGTGCGAGAGGGGTGGACTGTGTGTCCTCTCTCAGCTGCCTATGTGTCTGTGGTGGTGGTGGCTTGGTTTCTCTTGTTGTGACGGAGTTTCTCACGCTGTTTCCAAGAACATGTTCTCATTGCCCTAGCCTACACAGTGGTCGTAGCCTGGACGTGTCTAGATTCTGTGGGCTCTGTTGATTTGGCCTCGTGGGCCGTGTTTAGTGGCTTCCATTCTGCGGGTTCCCTCGTGGTGTCTGGTGTAGACACCGGACTACAGTTTTCAGTAACCCATTCCTTGGTGCTATCCGTGGTGGCACTGGAGTGTGTGGTTCCCTGACCTCTTGGCGTGTCCGAGGTGCAGGGTGGTTCTGCTTGTGGGCCCTCGACCTTGTGGAGGTCTGAGGTGGTCGTGCCTGCGGTGAGACGGTGCTTCTCACGTGGTTCCTCGGTGTCTCTAGTGGTGACACCTAGTTGTTCCTTCCCAACCTTGTGGAGGTCCGGGATGTTGGTGCGTGTGTTGTGAGACTCTGGTCTCACGTGGCTGCTCTGGTGTTCCGTGAGCTTCTTTGTCTCAGCAGGTGTGTGCCGAGGTGTTTGCTTCTGCATTATGTTTGACTCCGCTGGTTCTGCGAGTGTCGTGTTTGGCCCGACCCTGGTTGTGGGTCGAGGTGGTACTATGTTCCACTGCTTTGTAGTACTTTGCAGTAGGTGTTTCCCACTTTACTACGTTGTAGAGTAGTTTTGCTTCTGCTTTGTTGAAGTTCCTGCTGCTCTGGCTGGTAAGGGACTGGTTATCCCTACTGAGCCTTGTTCGCGAAGCTCACCCCCCTACTCTCTTCATGTAGGGACTCACAGTCGCTGGAGTTCGTTTCTGGACGGTCGTGGTGGCGGCTTGTTTGCCGTGCGTTGCCAGCAGTATGATTTGTGAGCATGAGCGCTTGTACCGTGAGTTGAGAGTGGCCTTTTTACATGTCCTCGGCATATGCTCCATAAGGACTGCACCTTTCTTTCTGTACCTATACTTTTATTTGGGAATGTTGTACATAATTTCTTATTAATGTGCGAACTTTCTTGTTATAGTTATTTGACTACATTACTTATCTCACTGGACTAAATTCTAACCTTTCCGGGTCTTCGGATCCATGGGTGGCGGCGTGACCTTCAGGGTCCCTGGCGGGGGTGTGGGAGGTCGGGTTGTTACAAAAGGCCTTCGAAGAATTGAAGAGTTATCTTTTCAATCACCCTGTTCTCGCTCCTCCAGTCCCGGGTCAGCCTTTATTGCTCTACGTGTCAACCACTGAAGATTCCACTGGAGTAGTCTTGGCTCATTATGACAACGAGAAGAAGGAGAGAGCGGTGTATTACCTATCCAAACTGTTCAATGAAGCTGAGAAAAATTACACTGCCATGGAAAGGACATGTGCGGCCGTCGTTTGGGTTGCCCAGAAGTGAAGCATTATTTCCTAGCTCAAGAGGTGAAGCTTCTGGCGTGAATGGACCCAATTCAGTACTTGCTTGAAAAGCCCGTTTTGACTGAACGGTTGATGAGGTGGCAAAGTTTCCTCAACCAATTTGACATGACCTACGTTAACCAAAAGTCAATCAAGGGACATGCCATTGCCGAGCATTTGGCCCAACCACCCTACTCATACATCTCCCGTCGATGAAAGCTTTCCGGATGAAGAGTTAGGAGCCATTATTGATGGTGAACCTTCATAGATACTTTACTTCGTTGGAGCTCTCAACTCCAAAGGGAGTGGAATAGGGGTAGTCCTTCTCTCACCGAAGGGGTAGTCATTCCACACGCCTACCAATTGACCTTCCCTGCGACGAACAATGTGGCAAAGTATGAGGCACTCCTAGTTGGGCTGAAAATGACATTGTTGCTTGGAGTCAAGGAGTTAAGGATAATTGGAGATTCGCAATTGATACTCCGATAGTCCCTTAGCAAGTACTAGACCGGGATCCCAAGTTGAGACTATACAAGACTTGGTTTGTAAGGTAATCCAGCAGTTTAGGAAGCTCACTCTAGTCCACACTCCTAGGGTTCAAAATATTCTAGCGGATTCACTCGCCTACCTGGCTTCCTCTATCCCTATCCCGCTAGGGATGTCCTCCAAAATTCTCTCTGTCCAAAGACTGAAAGTCCCTTCTCATGCTGATCCTTGGTTCTCTCAACTCAAGTCTCCCTCCATTCGAGTCCATGTACTCTCAAAAGAGCTAGAAATCGATCTCGATGATGGCCATCCTTGGTACTTTGACATCGAAAACTATCTCAAAGATAGATCCTTCTCTGATTATGCCACTTCTTTTGATAGACGGGCCATTCACTGTGTCTTTGAACGTTAAAAGATCATAGGTGGCATTCTCTACAAGAAATCCTTCAATGGGTCTATCTTTGTTGCCTTGATGAGATTGAATCTCAAAGTATTGTTGAAGCCGATCACTCTAGTGAATGTGGTGGCCATGCTAATGGTAGAACAATTGCCCAAAAGTTGCTAAAACACTATTACTAGCCTACCATGGAAGAAGATTGCACTCACTTTGTTCATCACTGTGCTAAATGCCAATTACACGGTGACAAAATCCATGCTCCTTCCTCTTCTCTTCACCCTTTCATTGCTCCATGGCCTTTCGCCATGTGGGCATTCGATGTGGTCGGTCCACTCGAGGATAGAACTGGAGAAATCCATAAAAAGTCTTAATTCTGACCGCCACCGAGTACTTCACAAAATTGGCTGAAGCGGAAGATTCATAGAGGTCAAAGCTTCAACGGTCATCAAGTCATCAAGCGCAATATTCTTGCAAGATTTGGCGTGCCTTGGGACATCGTCACCAATATGGACCACAATTCACTTCGCAGGAGCTTCGCGACATGTGTGGTAAATATGGTATCAATTTGCATCATTCATTCCCATATTATCCACAAGGTAATGGACAAGCGGAAGCTACTAATAAAACTCTCATCAAAATCATAAAGAAAACTTACAAATCTCACAATAATGCTGACTGGCCAGACCGTTTAGTTGAGGCTATTTGAGCTTACCGCACCTCGGTTCGAACTCTACGTGGCAAACCCCCTATGCTTTGACATACGGATCAGATGCGGTACCCCATATGAGATCTTCGTCCATTCACTTAGAGTTCAATTTGATTCCAAACTTGACCCCGGTCAACGTCGGGAGGCTTTATTAGCACAACTTGAACTCTTAGACGAAAGGCAAATGATAGCAGCCGACCATGCGCAGGTTTATCGTCAAAGAATTGCATGTTTTTACGCTAAGAATGTTCTTGACGGGAAATTCGAAGTGGGTGAAATGGTCCTAAAACGCAAAATTTTTAAGGCACTGTAGACGACACTTTTGCATTGCATCCACAAAGAGGGGGGATGAGTAGCGTGTATGTGGGTGTGTGATGTGGTGGAAAAAGTAAAAAAAAAATGAAGAAAGATCCACGATTGCCAATTTGTAGGTTATGTTTTTCGCTCTTTTTCAAGGGGACGAAGAACAGTAAGCCCATAAAGAAGGTGGAGAATGAAAAATGGGTGGAAAAGATGAAAAATAAAATAAACGTGATCGCCAGGCACACGAGGGTGCCAAATGAAAATGCACGTGCGAGGGGTGCGAAGGAAGGAAGTGATCGCGATGAATACCTTTTTGGAGCGAGGAGATTGCGCGGAGGATGATATGGGTCTCTTCTTCATCTACAAACACGGCTGGCCGCGGTAGAGGGTGTTTTCCTCGTTTGATTACCCTAACAAAAGACAAAGAAAATAGAGATTAGCCAAATAAGGCGTGTAGTACCGAATCCCGAATGAATAAATGAAATGAATAAAATGGGGAGGACTCACCAGGTGGTGGTTTTAAACCCCTAAATGATAGGTGTGTGTGTGTATGCATGCATGCATGTGTGTGTGTGTGTGTAAAAGAAGTGTACAATGGGCCACGTGGGGCCCGGGAGGAGTAGATGTAAAGAAAAAGGGGAGAAAGGAAGGCGGTGCTTCCCCAAATGGACGACGTGGCGGCAGCGTTGCCGATCGGGCGGAGGAAGATGAGGAAGACCGCACTCCTCCCACCTTGCTCTGGAATGGTAGATGCCCTCCTCCTGATTCGGAAGTCGGGTCGTCGATCTGGCAGGGCTCTGCCACGGTCTGAAGGGTCACGGGAAGAATCTGGCAGGGCTCCTCCAGGGTGGAGGGAGATTGTTGAAATGGTTACCCTCGGGGGTCTATTTATAGGCAAAACTTCATTAAATCATGTCGGCAACAGCGGACGCCTATTAGGCATGAAACGCGTCCGCCTGATGCACCGCAATTCAGAAGATTCCTCGATTTCTGCTTGATTTAACATTTGAATGATGTTTGTAGCTTACAGCTATGTTGTAAATCGCGTCCGGGCGGGCGCCGCTTTTTCTTAGGGAAATAATTTGATTTTGATTTGACTGCTTATAAAACGCGGACTGACGCGCGGACGCGATTCCAACAAACATCATGATTATTGATGTGGCACCTCTTAAATGCAGTTGACAGGGCTCAGCCCAAAAGTTTGACTTTTAATCACGGTGGATTAGACGGACGCGGATTAGAAATAGATCATGTGCCGGAAATGCAAGTGTTATTCTCGATGCTGATACCAGCCGCAGATAAAGTCTTCTAAAAGGCATCCACTGTAGCGGACACGAATCAATGAAACGAAGGGGAGCACTGAGAAAGAATGGGTGAGATCCAAAAATATGGGAAACTACTCTTGCAAGGCAAAAAGAAGGTCATTTGTGGTATTATGGCGCAATATGAAATTTGCCCGCGGTAGAGTCGAATTCACGTGTCTACAGGCACCAGGTCCAGGAGTAAATCACATGAAAATTGGGAAGGTCGTTTATTGTTAAAGAAGCATACTCGGGGAACGCTTACATGTTAGTGGACGTCGAGGGAATTGAGTTATTGCATCCATGGAATGCAGTCACCTAAGAAATTCTACCCTTAGTTAGTTAGTTAGTTGGTTAAGTTCAGTCTTTCATCACTTTTCAATGTCTTGGTTTAAGACACTACTTTTTTCGCTTGACCATTAGTAAGGTAGGGTCCCTTCACACACCACACGATGTTGGAGTATTGTCCCTTAGTTGGAAATTCATAAGTACACTCGAGCGGTCTAATTTGGTCAATGTATCCCCTTTTCTCTTCGACTCGGTCAAGTTTGGCAAAGGGGCAAACTACGAGTAGGGGACCATCCACTCTCACCTGAAAGACAAAGTCATAACAAATAAGGAGCAATGAAAAGCAAAGGCAAAGGCAAAACACCGAACCAAGCCTAAAAAGGCAAAGAAAAGCCAAGAGGTCACAAAAGGGTACCAAAAAGTACGTACGCAAAAAAAGGCTGACCAAATCAAGGAGGTAGCAAATAGTACGTGCCTCCTCCAACGAATCAAATGAAAAGTACCCCTGAAAATAATTGATGACCAAGTCTTTCAGTGTGAGATGTTGATTGGAAAACAAAAGTGTTTTGGACCAATCCTTACATGACTTCCTATTTACTTCTTCCAATTCCTCCTCCTAGGGACAATTTGACCTTGTAAGGCCTTCCATGGTGGAAAATATCAAGAAGGCTAGAGGCAATCTCCAATATCAATAATATCATGCACGATCCTCCTTACTCATGGCCTATGTGGTTAAGTAGATTATGAGAACCCTATACCTTGACGTGTGATGAATATGTCTTAGAGTCCAAAAATCCAAAAAAAATTAAAAATGAAAAAGACAAAAAGAGAGTCTCTTGATGTGTATAATTTCTCCATGTAAATATTTTCCTTCTTATTTTAATCAAAAAAATCAGAAAATCAAAATCCAAAAAAAAAATTATTAGTTGTGTCATGTACATATACTAACATTATTTTCTTATTATCTTATTCAAAAAAAAGTGCATGTACATATTCCCTTCAGTATTTTATTTGTGTTCCTATCTTTAATTAGATATTAGCCTCTTGACCAGATCTCAAGAATGGTACATCTTTTAGGCAAGGGGCTAAAGATAGATCTACACTAATTTTTTCCTTTAAGTGTTGTGGATGCAGGAATCAAAGCGACATTGTCAAACCATTCAAGCACATGAATGCACCAAGTTCAAAAAGTCACTAAGGATAAAATTTTGTACATAGCATGGCAGGGGCATACCCTGATGGTACATCTGGAGCCTCACTCCTCACTCCTCTCTCCTCTCTCCCTCGCTAGGCCTCTGCCTACGCGAGCTGCTTACCTTCCTCCTCCCTCTCCCGACACTGGTCTGGGAGAGGAGGTCTCGTCGCCGTCGACACCTCGGGCCGTAGCCCTCCCCGCACCACCGACGGGTCCCCCAGGGACAGGATGTCGCCAAGTGATGCGAAGGCTGACCCCATCCTCGCTGGCGCCTCCTGTTGGGCATGTCGCTGCTGCTCCCAGCGCTTCTTCAGCACCCAGTTCTTCAGGATCTCATAATCCGCAGAGTTTGTGCCCGGGCTCTCTCTGCCTCCTTCTCCCTCTCCCTCGCCTTAGTAGGTGACCCTCCATCCTCGTCAAATCCAGCCGCAGACTCTGCATCTGCGCTTGGAGGGTTGCCCCTGTCCTTGCCACTGCACACAAACGTGCAAATATGTCAGATCAGTCAAATCATGTGCAAAAAAGATAGTGAATCAGTGTTTTACCTCAGCCTCGAGCTCTCAGACCCTCGCCTCCCCCGATCCAGGGCCTCCTACAGCCAGACCACCATGTCCCCAATGGGTGGCTGTGCAGACGAGCTTGCCCCCACATCCCGGCTCAACTCACCCCTCTGCATTCACATCCTTTGGTTAGTCCTCAAATCAAATCAAATAAATTATGGTCAAAGGCGAGTTCTGACTTACCAATTATCGTGTCTCAGCATGGAGACTCTCTACTCCACAGCCTGCTCTGCCAGCCTCCCCTCGAGGAGTCGCACCGCCTCCGACTCTGGCATCTATCATTCACACCTCAAGGTTAGAATCAATCATTAAATGACAAGGCTTAGAGTTAAGAGTCCACTTGCCACTCTCCGGTCTAGCCGGAGTCGCCCGGCGTAGCGCGCCCGGTAGACCTCCAAGTATGTTGAGCTGTCCTGCAGGTCAGTGTGCCAAAGGACTTGATCCCCTCTGCCTCGCCAGTAGGCGACCGTGCTCCCGTGCTCCTCACCCCGGTCGCGGTCCTCGGCAAAGAACCGTCATCGGGAGTGTCCCTCTCTTCCTATAGAAGGAATCTCTAGGGCCAGCTGAGGCCAACCCAGAGTCCGCACCACCAACTCTGGGTAGAGGGGCTTGCACGTCCCCAAGCATAGCAGGAGTACGTGGCGGTCGAATAGCAGGCGACCCACCGCCACCGCTGGGTGAGACGCATCCGCCTCCCTCAAGTACGGGGTCCAAACCACCTGCAAGAAGAGAACACTAGTCAGTCACATCAAAAGGGTATTTAAAAGCAAGAAAGAAAGAGTGCTAGTTGAGATTTATACTTGGTCATGAGGGTAGAGGTCTAGGCTCGCCCGCACGTCCTCGATGTGTCGATCTGTCACCCTCGGATCGGGCGCCACCCCCCACCGGGCCATAAGGGGTACCATGGCCTGGCTCCCCTCTGTTTGCACACCATGTCCCATGGGGAAGCGGGTGTACCCCCAGATCTGTGAGACAAGAAGAAAAGATGTCAGTCAGGTAATTTATCAATTTTATTCAATGAAGAGCATTAAAGGAAAGTTACATACCTATAGGAAGGGGGTGAAGCCCCTGGTGCTCTGAGAATGCCGCGATCTACTGGGAAGGAGTGAGAAAAGGTGTCCCAGCATCGCGGCGCCCCAAGTATAGCACCCTGCCTGCTCCAAGTCTCGTAGAAGCAGCATGAACTTGCAGTTCATCTGCGATGACTGCATCGAGAAGAGGAGCCGCCCGAAAAGGTACACCATGAAGATCCGGACGGACCACTCCTCGCTTTTCTCCCCCAGCTGGATCGACGCCCAGACACCGGCGCCGAACTCCTCAAGGGTCTCCAAAGCTCCCCGCCTCCGCTTCTCAGCCCTACGGCCTTTGACAGGGATTCGAGCAGGATGCTCCGGATCGGCCGCCTCCTCCCTGCCACAAACTCTGGTCCTAAAAGCTCCACCACGTCATCATAATAGTCTCCCTCTCATGTCCTACTACCAGATCTCCCTGAACTGGTAGTCCTGTTAGATACGCCACATCCTCCAATGTGGGTATCATGTGCCCCCAAGGCATAATGAATGCCTTGCAGTCCTCGTCCCACCTCTCCCTCAGTGCCTCTAGGTATGGGACGTCTACGTGGATGGGCGTATAGCTAGGAGGTGTCCAAACCCCATCTATGCACCCGCGTCTGCTGGGCCTTCAGTAGCGCCCTGTACCACGCCCAACATAGGTCCACGTCACTTTGCTCCTCATCTGCCTTTTCCCTGCACAAAACACAGAAAATTAAACGTCAATATCGATTGCCGTCAAGAAGAATTGGCGTAAAGGATATTGCCGTTTAACCAGAGTTTACGGTAGGTTAGTGGCCGTCGAGTTCAACCGTTGACGTCCAGAAGACCTGTTTGCGTAAATGGGACAGTGTGTCGACACACTCAGTGGTAGTGTCGACACACTCCGGCTAAAACTCAAAAACGTGAATTTCTCTGGACATGTGGCTGCTTAGGAATTAAGGGATTTGACCTAGGGTTTTGTGCCCACGTACTCCAGGCTTCTTATGGACATATGGGGCTATAAATACCCATGTTTTCTATACTCCAAGTATCCCCACAAGGAGAGAGATAGACATCTCCAGAAAAGGTGGTGGCGGCTGCAGAAAGGGAAAAAGGGAGCAAAGCAGTGCTGTTTGGATGGAGAACGTAAAGAAGAAGAGAAGAGAAGAGGAGAGAGGATAAAGTATCAACATCCAGAAAGGGAGCAGAGCAGCGCCATCAGATTGAGGAGCAGAAGAGCAGCAAAGGAAGAAGAGAAGAACTGGCAATCCGGATGCCACTGAAGCAGAGCATCGTGGATTGAATAAGATATCCAACAAATTCCTTCAAGCATCTTCAATCCAAGCTTCTGCAAGTCTTCTCATCAAGGAACATCCAAGTCACATCTATTTCATTTATTTTCTTGGAGTGTTCATCTAGTTTTTCATTGTGTGATCTGTGCATGTGTTCTACACAAATCACTAATTCTGTTTGTTCGATTTTTGTAATTGTATTGAGTAGATCAGGCTAGAGGATCTATTCTCTAATGAGCTTGTTCTAGCAGAACTTGGATCTTTCGTGGTCAAAGGTTTTGAGTCGTAGTGCTCCGATTTTGAGCCGTTGTGCTCAAGTGCTTATGAGTCATCGTACTCATAAGTGGTTTGTGGAGTAGGCCGTCATACCTATCTCCTGGGTTTTCTTTGAGTCATTGTACTCAAAGGGTTAGGAGTCGTCGTGCTCCGGTTATTTCTTGAGTCGTCGTGCTCAAGGGTGTTTGGAGTCATCGGGCTCCGGTGTGAGTTGTACTCTTTTGAGTAGTGGAGCCTCACTGTGTGAGGGGTGGACGTAGGAGTCACTGGAGGTGATTTCTGAACCACCTAAAAATCCTCTGTGCAGTGGTTTGAATTGTGGTTTCAGTTTGTATTACGCTAGATCCATGAATAGGGATTTCGTTCACACTTGTAATTGATTTTCTCACGCACACTAATCACACATATTGCATCTGTTCAGTGGGGTTTCATTTGAATAGATATCTTAATTCGAAGTAATTTTTAAATTGCTTTAGTTTCCGCTGCAAATCTATTCAACCCCCCCCCCCCCCTTCTACCTTTTCCATATCCACTTATCCGATCTTTCAATGGTATTAGAGACAGGTTAGCCACTCTAATTGTTATATGTAATTCCTTGTTACACTGATTCACTGTGATTAGATCTAATAGTTTTTTGAGTTTGGTGTATAATGGCAAATCTCTTTAATTTGCATGAATTTCCTAGTATAATTTCAGAGAAATCACCAGTCTCACTTTCCTCAGGTTTTTCAAAGGAAGCACAAAGAAAAGGAGCAAAAAGAATTCACAACTGCTCAATGGCAAAGAAGAGCCTCAATGAATCCAGAAAATCAACAATTCAGAAGGTTGTGGCTCTCACTGCACATTCTAAGAGCTTAGAGCATTCTTCATCCTGATCAGAACACAAGAGTTCAAATGGGTTTACAAGGTCAGGTAAATCAATTCCAGATCCATTTATAAATTCTAATTCTGACTCTGATGTAAATGAAGGCATGTCTTATGTTGAATTGATTGAATTCTGTGAAAAGATGCAAAATCTTAATGCAAAGCTGAACACTAAAAATAAAGATTTGAAAAAGACTTAAAACATTGCCACAAAGAGAGTGAAAATTTGAAAAATACACTTGAATTGCTCCAAAACAATGATAAGATCCTTCACAAGAAAATGAGAATTTGAAAATTGAAGTTCAAAAACTGAATTCTGAAAAAGAAGTTTGAAAGATAAAATCAAAATTTGTGAAAACAAGTTGTCCAAGTTGAAAGAAAATCACGACAGTTGGAATATGAAAATCTTGATTTGAAAGATGAAAATGGAAGACTGATTGATCTCAATGAAAACTTCAAATTTGATAATGATCAATTAAACAAACAGATTTCTAACATGGCTCATGATCATCAAATAAATGAAAGATGCAAACAACTTGTTGAAAAAAAAGTAGTCATCTAAAAAGGAAGATTGAATGCTTGTTGCATGACAAACCTTGGACAATGACTGTAGCAATTAAGTAATAAAATTGTTGATTGGGAAAAACAAATTCTCAATTTGAAAATAAAACGAACAAGATGAAAAATGGTTTGGATGACATGCTAAACAAGCTTCAAATTTTAGAAAAAGAAGTTGTTGTTTTAAAAGCTGAAAAACATAAGCTTCAACATAAATTGAAAAATACTAAATACACAAGTCTTACTTCTGTGAGAGATAAGAAAAATGAAAATAAAACAAAATTAACATTTGTTAAAGTTGCTGCGAATAAGAACTCTGTTAATTCTAATGAAAAACTAGTGAAAGTTCTTGTTCAGAAACAGACACAGAAAAAGAAGAATGCTACTGTCAAGAAGATTCATCTACTTCCTCCATCAGTCCAAAAAACTTCAAGACAAGTTCCAAGTTCACATCATGCCAAGAGCCACCAAAAGGTACCTCATTCTCTTCATGGTAAGCCTCCTCACATGAAAAGGAGATTCCAGCAAATGCATATATGCCAAGGTAAGTACCAGGTGAGAAATGATCTCATTTGCTTTAATTGTAATGAACCTGGTCATTTAGCCAAATTTTGCTGGAATAGAGATCAACATTTCCATAAATATGCCAAATCAGTCTGGTGCTTCACATGTCATAATTTATGCATACTTCTAGGGAATGTTGGCATAGAATTGATAATCTTGTGCATGCTCCCATGTTTCATGTTAATGTACATAAGAATAAAGATCATGTTCATGCTGAAAGCACTCAACAATTCTATGTACATAAAAAAGGAACTATTGCACAAAAGATCTCTTCTGAATTCCATGTTAAAAATCTCAATGATAAAAATATAAAACAAATTGTTCAGTATGTTAGTGGTACATTGTATACCAATAATTCTAAGATTAGAAACCAAGATTCTAGTGTTTCTAGTCTTCAGAAAAATGCACCCAATATCAAATCCATTTGGATTCAAAAATCGTTGTTGTAAATTCATGGAAGATCCTTAGGACCCAAACAAGTTTGTGTTCTGAAATGTGCTGCTTGAATGATGGATGCAGGGATCCCTGTAGTCAATTTAAAGATGAAGGCTTCATGACAAAGGCTACAAGGAAAGTAAGTGAAGAGAATGAAAGAAAATGAAAATCTCACCAGGTAAATACTTCTGCGAGATTCCCTGCTAAATAAAAACTGAAATCAATTGGGACTCTTATGCAAAGATCAATTGGTATATCAAATGGTGAACTATGGAAGGACAAGTCATGCATGTCTAGAAATTATCATTATGTGTGAGGAATAACCTCGCCAAGTACCAATGATCTGCCTTGTGTAAGAGTCATTAATTTTAAAAATAAAAATAAAAAAATGGTTGTCATTGAAACATGATTGCTTGCTTATTTCATTTCTTCCATGATGATTTTAGCTTGAATTACTTGCAAAAATTTTCACATCATTCACATGTAACTAAGAATCATGATTTTCTTGAAAATGCTCAGAAACTCCATGTGAATATAAATTGAACACTTCATGAAAACATAGATGTATTGAGTAAGGCAAAAGAAAATTTGGAACTAATTCTGCTCATAGTTCTGTCAATGAAAGAAATGCATCTATACCAAAAATAAAATCATTTTGGATTCAAAAATCTTTATTGCACTCTAACATTGATTTCATTGCAGGACCCAAACAATTGTGGGTCCCAAAACCAGCTTGATCAGCAAGCTGAGGAGTCTTGCAGCCATACATTGTAATGGATTCAAGATATTGGCTGTGCAAGACAAGAAATGATTGGAGACATAGGTAAAATCTTGAAAAGCAATTGAAGTCCATTCAGGTAAAACTTCTTTATCATTTCAAATTTGAATTGCCTGAACTAAAATGATGTTTGATTTTTTTTTACTGAAAAATGTGTTCTGATGCTACTCCCAACAATGAATTTGTATCACAACAATTGAAATCATGTTTGCTTGTTTGTGCTCATGACTCCTTGTGCATATCTTCTGTTTTGACTTCTTGATATATCAAATGATGACATGTGGAAAAATAAGATATGCTTGTTTGGAAGCTATCATTATGTGTGAGTAAAATACTCCGCTAAGTACCAAAAGTCATGTTATGCATAAAGCTAATTGTATGCATAATCATGTGTGAATTGCTTGCTAGCTTTTTCATTCCATGCACATATTAAGGGGGAGTGAATTTGAAAAAGTGCAAAAATGTTCTTGAAAATGCAATGAATTTCATGCTAAAACTAAAGAATAATTGACCTTTTTACAGTGACTATGTGGTATATCAAATGGTGAAATGTGAAAGGACAAGTTAGGCTTGTCTGGAAACTCTCATCATGTGTGAGAAAAATTCTACGCCAAGTATCAATAGTCATTTTCTGCATAAAGGTCATCAAGAAATATTGTAAGGCCCTCGAATTTTGTCCTTTTATTTGATATCATGTATGGATTCGTGCTTCTGTGTAAATATCATGTGTGCATATGTAGGTAACTATGAACATATTAGCTGGGTGTACTTATGTGCATGTGTAAATTAATTGTAAATAGTGATGATTGCATGGTATAGTAGTGTGTATATTATACTATATGTATTGCATGCATAGACATAGTGTACATAGGGTTTTCTGCATGGGTTTTAAGCTCTGGCCGAAGAGCAATTGGCGTCAACATGGATGGACGTCCATGATGAGTCAACGTCCATGTCGATGGACGCCAAACTAAAGTAGACAGCCATCTATGTGACATCTACTTCTCTGATTTTCTGTGCGCAGCAGACCCCGAAATTCTGGATTGGGCTTGCTCACCGATTGGGGAGATGTCCCCAACGGCTCTCACCTCTCCCATCATGCCTTGCGTGAGATCCCAAGCCCCATTTTATAAAAACTACCCCTTGCAACCTGTAGGAGCTCTCTTGCTCTTTGCAAAGAGGGAAACCCTAACTGTGAGAGAACAAGAGAAAACCTGATCTTTGTGGGCTTTGATCCGCGATTGGAGGCTTCTTTCAGTGTTCTACCATGACTAGGAGGAAGTCTGGACATAGAGGAAGCTTCTCCAACGACTGGTTGCAGCTTACATCAACCTAGAATTTGGAGGAAGGATTTGTGGAGGCTTCTTGGCACTGCCCAAGGAGAGCTTCCTCAGCCATTTAGATCCCCTTGGAGATTTTTGCTGAGGCAAGTAACCCTTACCCGTTGTCCATCTGTATGTCAAGTAGGTCATAGGCATTTTCTGAGATTTATTTCGTGTCCTGGAACCCCTACATTCACCCATCTTTGGAGTTCGGTCTGTGTTTCTGCACAGACAGGAACATAACGGCATGATCTCTTACCGTTAAGCTCTTCATTTGCCGGCAGACGATGTTGTCGTTAACCTCTGTAAATGGCCAGCCTTTGCCGTTTAGTTCTTCAGACAGAACAGTGAGTTGTTCTTACTTCTATATGACTATTTTCTGGATTTCCTTCACATGAGGATATATTGTAAACATATATGTTATGTAATATAGATAATGGAATGTGTTGTGAGATTTTTATGTATTTCTGCAATTAGTATAATTGTTAGGTTTATGTGAAATTCATGATTAGATGAGACCTTGAATGTGGCAGAGTTCTGTTCATATGATCCCTACGAAATTTCAGTGCCATAAAATTGTTGAGTGATGTGCATGTATGTCAGTCCTGGTTCTGAAAATTTGGGAATTTTCCCATGACTATGCTATTTGTTATAATTTCTGTATGGAAAAATAGGGAGCATGTGTAGGATGTTTTAAAATTTCAGTAAATTGTATGATGCTTGATAAATTCGGGGAAAATTCATGTGATAATATGAATGTTAGATGCAGGTTAGTGAACTATTAAATCTGACCTTGACACTATGCTTCTATGATAAACTACTTATGAATGGCATGTGAATGAGTATTTTAATTTCTGTAAAATCAATGTAGCTTAGAAAAATATGAAAATGTGCATGTGTGATCTGAAACCTGCCAACAGCATGTGGTTAAAATTTCGTGTGATTTGGGCAACAGTAGATGAGGTTGTGAAATTTCCATGTGAAATTTAGTATTAAAGTATGCTTATTGTGGTTATGATTGTTAATGAAAATCCAAACATGATTAGTGTAGATTCCTAAGTATTAAACTCTGTTAACAGCAACATCATGTTAGGGAAAACTGAATCATGTGCCAAGTGGTGAAATGTAAGTCATGTGTCCATTGTGTGAGAACTATATGTATAATAAACAGGAAATATGTAAAATGTGCCGTGTGTGACACTGCTTCCATAGAGGGCTGTGGAACTGTACCGTGGAAAAGTCCGCACGGGAAAGTAATGTGTTTAGAATCCTATGGGCATTGGGATGAAATCCTGGAGGTGACAAGTACCACTGGCTAGGTGGAGATTACTTCTCCCGGTCTGCGCAGTACCAAGAGCCATCACTGTGTTGCCTAGGTGGCGTCTATGTGTTATGTGAATGTCTCCTTCTAATGGTGGTTTGGACTATGTGTCATGGCATCTAAATGTGAACAATGTGAATGTGTATATGTGGCATTATGTAGTGTGAACATGTGAATGTGTAATGTGTAAGTGAACATGTGAATGCGTAAATGTGTAAACATGAAACCAATGTGTAGAATGTGAAATTGTGATTTATGATATGATAATTTTAGATTCATGTCAAAACAACAACCTAATGTGTTTTGGTGGTTTACATGTGCAAAAGTAGGTAGAATCCATGTTAGGAGTATTTCCTTTTTATTTGTGAAAATCCCATGCTTAATTTGCTATCATATTGTAGCTTAAATGTAAATGTAGCTCTCATGTGGATAGATAAGTAGAAAGCATGCGGTAGGTATTTTATTTTGGAGTGACATGAACCATGTTTCCTGTGTTATAAAAGTTTGATAGAAGTAACATGGTAGGTTCTTCTTAAGGTTGTTCAAGCATGCTACATGTATTGATTAATGTCATTGAATGTAAATTGCCTATGCGACGTATGCATGTATGATGTGTATGGAAGTTACTTGCTGAGTCTTTTAGACTCACCCTTGCTTCGGCGTACAGGTTTAGCAGCAGATCCTACTTCCTTGGAGGAGACCGTTGAGAGCGACTCTGAGCGAGGAGAGTAGTTGTGGTGATTGTCGACTTGTACTTCCTTTTCATAGTATGTAATTGAGACTTATGAGATTGAAGCTTATGTAAATTGTGGATGAACAATGTAATTTGAATTTTTTATTTCATATGTGGACTTAGTTCCATAAATTGTTATTTGGATCATGTATGTTTAATGTGGATGATAAAATGAAAAGACAATAGTTCTTTTACTTCCGCTACTCTGTATTCATATTTGTGTACATCTCAATCATATGCATTAGTGCTTGGGTAAATGTCCCACTATGACGAGACTCACTATACCGACGTGGATTGGTATAATCGTACCGGTTTAAGGATGGTCGTCGTAGAGATTGGTATCAGAGTGACTGGTTGAGACTGTACATAAATATACATAAGTCATCATCTCCATTACATGCTAAGTCTTTATAGAGTTGTCCACATGTGTAGAATTGATTAATATTGAATGAAAGATAGATAAGAAAGTGGTTAGGGACTAAATAACGTAGTTTTTAATAATGATTAAATTAATTGCAACTTATGGCTTCATGCGGTAGACGAGGTGGTGTACCTACTCGTGATGGCGAGCAGAGGAGAGATGAGCCTAGACGTGAGGACCAAATTGAGCAGCAAGCCCCGGCACCTCAGGGTCCTATACTTCCCCCACCGCCGCCAGTGGATTATGGAGTGTTCATGCAGGGTCTAGTGCAGGCCATGCAGACACAGGCCCACACCCAGGCTACACTCCAGGCTCAGATGGAGGCTCAGGTTGGACTAATAAAAATAAAGAGTAGTTTGTTTTATTTAATTGCATGATGTTGTGTTGAATATGCATTGCTTGTGTCTGTTGTAGCAGCCCAGGTTCCAGTTCCCCAGGCTCAGGACCATGGTGGACACTCCATCATGGAAAGATTCAAGAGGATGTTGCCACTCTCTTTTAAGGGGGAGAGCGAACCATTACTAGCTGAGAGCTGGATAAGGAGATCGAGAAAATCTTCCGGGCTGTTAGGTGTGCGGACGAGGACAAGGTCGCTTTAGCCACCTATATGCTACAGGTATGTGTTAGTTTTATATGTTTGCTTACCCTGTTAAACAAGAGCTGTTAGTTGGTGCTTATGAAGGTTGTGTTGCAGGAGAGAGCTGATGTGTGGTGGGCTTCCTTACTGCGTACCCGATTCGAGGACGGTGCTATTGATGTTGCTTCGGACAAGTTCGTGAGGCTCTTTCGGGCCAAGTTCGTCCCCGAGCATATCCGGACATGATGGAGCAGGAGTTCCTTTCCTTGACTCAGGGCTTCAAGACTGTACTGAAGAATTATGCCAGGTTTGCTGAGTTATCTAAGTATGCACCTCACATAGTAGCTGATGAACGCAGGAAGGCAAAGAAGTTTGTGATGGGCCTTAAGCCATCACTAGGACGAGGCTAGTGGCATTCGATCATCGTACCTTGGACGAGACCCTTAGCGCTACTTGTAGGCAGGAGGGTGAAATGGAGCAATACCTCGAGGAGAAGAAAGCTTTGCAAAAGAGACCTGCTGCCCCTTTCCAGTGGCAGGATAAGAAAAAGGCAGCGTACCACACACCGCAGCGTCCAGTGGCAGTCAACAGTACTCAGGTACCTTCTCAACGTTCCCCTGATGTGAAGAAGGAGTGTCCCCATTGCGGGAAGAACACGGTGGTATGGAGTGTTGGATGTAGTGGGAAAATGCTTAAAGTGCGGGAGCAGTGACCACAAGATCAAGGATTGTCCGAGACTTCAGAAGGGAGTCCAGCGCAGAGCGCCAACCCCAGAAGTGGTAGCAGCAGACGCTCCAGCTACAGGAAGACTAGGAAGGCCTCGAGCCCAAGCTCGAGTGTTTGCCCTAGCGCGAGAGGACGCCGAGCAGGCAGAGCATGTCACAAAAAGGTATGGTTTTACTTCTAGGTGTGCACGCTCAGGTTTTGTTCGATACGGGTGCCACTCACTCGTTTATCTCCAAGCGTTTTGCTAGGCAGTTAGCTATAGAGTCAGGCATAGAGTCTGAGGATTTAGATGTCCCGTTGTCTGTACACACACATGTAGGTACGGTATCGACTGGGAAGTGTATTCCGTCGTTACCTGTGTGCATTGAGGATAGAGTCCTGGAAGGGTGTTTCTTCTTGCTAAGGATGAAGGACTATGATGCTATTCGTGGCCTGGATTGGCTAGAGGAGCACTATGCGTTAGTAGATTATCGTCGGAAGAGGATTGTTTTCTCTGCATTCCTGTGAGGACGAGTTCTCCCATCCCTTGCCAAGAAACTTGGCGGGAAAGTTGGTCATCTCTGCCATGAAGCGATGCGCATGGTAAACAGGGTTGTGACGCTTTTCTTGCTAGCGTAGTGTTAATACCCGAGGCTTGTGAGTCACCTAGTCTTGTAGAGATCGAGGTAGTGCAGGATTTTCCAAACGTCTTTCCCGATGATTTGTCTGGATTGCCACCGGATAGAGAGATAGAGTTCACCATAGAGTTGCTTCTGGGCACCTCTCCTATCTCGAAGGCTCCATATCGTATGGCACCTACGGAGTTAGCTGAGTTAAGGAAGCAGTTGAAAGAATTGCTAGATAAGAGATTCATTCCCATAGTGTTTCCCCTTGGGGGCGCACCTGTCTTATTTGTAAAGAAGAAGGATGGATCACTTAGGTTATGCATCGATTATATGAAGCTAAACTAAGTGACAGTGAAGAATAGGTATCCCTTACCTCGTATTGATTTTTTTAACCAGCTGCAAAATGCATCAGTCTTTTCTAAGATCGATTTACGACCTGGTTATCATCAACTGAGGATCAGGAGCGAGGATGTGTCCAAGACGGCATTCAGATCTCGTTATGACATTATGAGTTTTGGTTCTTCCTTTTGGATTGACCAATGCCCCTGCAGCGTTCATGGATCTCATGAACAAGGTGTTTAGGCCGTATTTAGATAGCTTTGTTGTGGTGTTTATAGATGATGTGTTGGTCTACTCTCCGGATGAGGCCACACACCATCAGCATTTGAGGGTAGTGTTAGAGGTTCTCCGTCAGCACAAGTGTATGCAAAATTCAGCAGCGAGTGCAATTTTTGGTTGCGTGAGGTTCTTTTCTTGGGCATGTTATCTCTAGTGCTGGTGTAGAAGTTGATCCAGCAATGGTCCAGGCAGTTATGGATTGGGAGACCCCCAAGACCCCTTCGGAGATTCGTAGTTTTCTGGTTTTGGCTGGTTACTATCGGCGATCATTGAGGGATTTTCATCCATCGCCGCCCCATTGACTCAACTTACCAGAAAGGGGGAAGTTTGTGTGGTCCGAGACATGTGAGAGTAGCTTTCAATTATTGAAGGCTAAACTTACTTCCGCTCCGGTATTGGTATTACCTAGTGGTGCTGAAGGTTTTGCCATTTATACGGATGCATCTCAGATTGGCTTAGGCTGTGTACTAATGCAGCAAGGAAGGGTAGTGGCGTATGCTTCTCTCCAATGAAGGAGCATGAGCGTAACTATCCGACTCATGATTTGGAGCTTGCGGTAGTGGTTCATGCACTAAAGATCTGGAGGCACTATCTTTATGGTGTCAATTTAAGGTGTTCACTGACCAAAAGAGCTTGAAGTATCTCTTCTCCCAAAAGAACTAAACCTACGACAGGAGATGGATTGAGTTCCTCAAGACTACGACTTCGATCTTCAATATCATCCAGGAAAGGCGAATGTCGTAGCGGATGCTCTTAGCAGGAGGAGGTCTTCGCTCAAGCAGGATTGGAAGATGTTGGAGGATGCGGCGTGTTCGATGGCTGAGTTAGAGCCCTTATGTCAGGCTTTTGTGGCTCAGTTATCCCTTAGGTCTTCGGTGTTGGATGAGGTGATCGAGCATAGAAAGCCGACCCTAGACTCCAAGAGTTAGTGGGCAAGGCAGGCATCGCTCATGATGAGGATGGCGTGATTAGATTCCACCATCGAGTGTGTGTCCGTGACATGGTAGATGTCCGTGAGCATGTTTTAGCAGAAGCTCATAGTCGAGATTCTCTATTCATCCGAGTAACACTAAGATTACTAGGATTTGAAGAGGTCTTTTTGTGGTCTGGCATGAAGAGAGATGTAGCGGATTATGTATCTAGGTGTCTAGTATGTCAGCAAGTGAAGGCCGAGCGGCAGCGACCATCTGGTCTTATGCAGAAGATGGACATCCCATTTGGAAGTGGGAAGCTGTCACTATGGATTTTGTTTCTGGTTTGCCTCGATCCAGACGGGGTAATGACTCGATTTGGGTAGTCGTAGATAGATTCTCGAAGACTGTGCACTTCTTGCCTATGAAGAAGAAGCAGTCAGTAGAGAGCTTGGCTAGATTGGATGTCAGTAGCATTATTAGGTTGCATGGTGTGCCGAAGTCGATCATTTCGGATCGAGATCCGAGATTTACTTCGAGGTTATGGAAGGGTCTTCAGGATGCTTTAGGTTCGGAGCTGAAGCTCAGTTCGGCGTTCCATCCCCAGATAGATGGACAGTCCGAGAGGACTATCCAGACGCTCGAGGATATGTTGAGAGCGTGTGTGCTGGATTGGAAGGATGACTGGGCGTCATCTACCTCTTGTGGAGTTCACATACAACAACAGTTTTCATGCGAGCATTGGTATGGCTCCATTTGAGGCGTTGTATGGAAGGCCTTGCAGATCTCCTTTATGTTGGGAGGAGACCGGCGATAAGCAGTTGATCGGTCCGGAGTTAGTTCAGGAGACTTCGGATAAGATCCAGCTTATCAAGAAGAGGCTTGTTGCGGCACATGATAGGCATAAGAGCTATGCTGACAACAGGAGGAAGGATTTGGAGTTCGAGATGGTGAGCATGTCTTTTTGAAGATTTCACCTACTCGCGGTGTCGTCAGGTTTGGCAGGCATAGCAAATTAAGTCCCAGATTCATTGGCCCGTATGAGATTCTCAGGCGTTTAGGTAGCGTGGCTTACGAGCTAGCTTTGCCTCCGGCTTTAGCTAGTGTTCATCCCGTTTTCCACGTATATGCTCAGGAAGTATGTTCGAGATCCATCTCATGTTATTAGTCACGAGCCAGTGGAGATCCAGCCAGATCTATCGTATGTGAAGCAACCAGTAGCCATCTTGACCGGAAGGTTCAGCACCTCCGAACAAGAGTATTACATCAGTGAAGGTTCTATGGCGGAACTTCTCATGAGAGGAGGCTACTTGGGAGCTTGAGGATGCGATGAGGAAGAAGTATCCTCATTTGTTTAAGTAGTGTTGTTTAAACTTCAAGGACGAAGTTTCCTTAAGGGGAGTGGGTGTAAGGCCCTCGAATTTTGTCCTTTTATTTGATATCATGTATGGATTCGTGCTTAGTGTAAATATCATGTGTGCATATGTAGGTAACTATGAACATATTAGCTAGGTGTACTTACGTGTGCATGTGTAAATTAATTGTAAATAGTGGATGATTGCATGGTGTAGTAGAGTGTATATTATACTATATGTTGCATGCATAGATATAGTGTACATAGGGTTTTCTACATGGGTGTTAAGCTCTGGCCGAAGAGCAAATTGGCGTCAACATGGATGGACGTCCATGATGAGTCAACGTCCATGTCGATGGACGCAACACTAAAGTAGACAGCCATCTATGTGGACATCTACTTCTCTGATTTTCTGTGCGCAGCAGACCCCGAAATTCTGGATTGGGCTTGCTCACCGATTGGGGAGATGTCCCCAACGGCTCTCACCTCTCCCATCATGCCTTGCGTGAGATCCCAAGCCCCATTTTATAAAAACACTACCCCTTGCAACCTGTAGGAGCTCTCTTTGCTCTTTGCAAAGAGGGAAACCCTAACTGTGAGAGAACAAGAGAAAACCTGATCTTTGTGGGCTTTGATCCGGCGATTGGAGGCTTCTTTCAGTGTTCTACCATGACTAGGAGGAAGTCTGGACATAGAGGAAAGCTTCTCCAACGATTGGTTGCAGCTTACATCAACCTAGAACCTGGAGGAAGGAGTTTGTGGAGGCTTATTGGCACTGCCTAAGGAGAGCTTCCTCAGCCATTTAGATCCCCTTGGAGATTTTTGCTGAGGCAAGTAACCCTTACCCGTTGTCCATCTGTATGTCAAGTAGGTCATAGGCATTTTCTGAGATTTATTTCGTGTCCTGGAACCCCTACATTCACCCATCTTTGGAGTTCGGTCTGTGTTTCTGCACAGACAGGAACATAACGGCATGATCTCTTACCGTTAAGCTCTTCATTTGCCGGCAGACGATGTTGTCGTTAACCTCTGTAAAGGCCAGCCTTTGCCGTTTAGTTCTTCAGGACAGACAGTGAGTTGTTCTTACTTCTATATGACTATTTTCTGGATTTCCTTCACATGAGGATATATTGTAAACATTATATGTTATGTAATATAGATAATGGAATGTGTGTGAGATTTTTATGTATTCTGCAATTAGTATAATTGTTAGGTTTATGTGAAATTCATGATTAGATGAGACCTTGAATGTGGCAGAGTTCTGTTCATATGATCCCTACGAAATTTCAGTGCCATAAAATTGTTGAGTGATGTGCATGTATGTCAGTCCTGGTTCTGAAAATTTGGGAATTTTCCCATGACTATGCTATTTGTTATAATTTCTGTATGGAAAAATAGGGAGCATGTGTAGGATGTTTTAAAATTTCAGTAAATTGTATGATGCTTGATAAATTCGGGGAAAATTCATGTGATAATATGAATGTTAGATGCAGGTTAGTGAACTATTAAATCTGACCTTGACACTATGCTTCTATGATAAACTACCTTATGAATGGCATGTGAATGAGTATTTTAATTTCTGTAAAATCAATGTAGCTTAGAAAAATATGAAAATGTGCATGTGTGATCTGAAACCTGCCAACAGCATGTGGTTAAAATTTCGTGTGATTTGGGCAACAGTAGATGAGGTTGTGAAATTTCCATGTGAAATTTAGTTATTAAAGTATGCTTATTGTGGTTATGATTGTTAATGAAAATCCAAACATGATTAGTGTAGATTCCTAAGTATTAAACTCTGTTAACAGCAACATCATGTTAGGGAAAACTGAATCATGTGCCAAGTGGTGAAATGTAAGTCATGTGTCCAATTGTGTGAGAACTATATGTATAATAAACAGGAAAAATATGTAAAAGTGCCGTGTGTGACACTGCTTCCATAGAGGGCTGTGGAACTGTACCGTGGAAAAGTCCGCACGGGAAAGTTCAATGTGTTTAGAATCCTATGGGCATTGGGATGAAATCCTGGAGGTGGACAAGTACCACTGGCTAGGGTGGAGATTACTTCTCCGGTCTGCGCAGTACCAAGAGCCATCACTGTGTTGCCTAGGTGGCGTCTATGTGTTATGTGAATGTCCTTCTAATGGTGGTTTGGACTATGTGTCATGGCATCTAAATGTGAACAATGTGAATGTGTATATGTGGCATTATGTAGTGTGAACATGTGAATGTGTAATGTGTAAGTGAACATGTGAATGCGTAAATGTGTAAACATGTGAAAACAATGTGTTAGAATGTGAAATTGTGATTTATGATATGATAATTTTAGATTCATGTCAAAACAACAACCTTAATGTGTTTGAAATGGTGGTTTACATGTGCAAAAGTAGGTAGAATCCATGTTAGGAGTATTTCCTTTTTATTTGTGAAAATCCCATGCTTAATTTGCTATCATATTGTAGCTTAAATGTAAATGTAGCTCTCATGTGGATAGATAAGTAGAAAGCATGCGGTAGGTATTTTATTTTGGAGTGACATGAACCATGTTTCTGTGTTATAAAAGTTTGATAGAAGTAACATGGTAGGTTCTTCTTAAGGTTGTTCAAGCATGCTACATGTATTGATTAATGTCATTGAATGTAAATTGCCTATGCGACGTATGCATGTATGATGTGTATGGAAGTTACTTGCTGAGTCTTTTAGACTCACCCTTGCTTCGGCGTACAGGTTTAGCAGCAGATCCTACTTCCTTGGAGGAGACCGTTGAGAGCGACTCTGAGCGAGGAGAGTAGTTGTGGTGGATTGTCGACTTGTACTTCCTTTTCATAGTATGTAATTGAGACTTATGAGATTGAAGCTTATGTAAATTGTGGATGAACAATGTAATTTGAATTTTTTATTTCATTATGTGGACTTAGTTCCATAAATTGTATTTGGATCATGTATGTTTAATGTGGATGATAAAATGAAAAGACAGTAGTTCTTTTACTTCCGCTACTCTGTATTCATATTTGTGTACATCTCAATCATATGCATTAGTGCTTGGGTAAATGTCCCACTATGACGAGACTCACTATACCGACGTGGATTGGTATAATCGTACCGGTTTAGGATGGTCGTCGTAGAGATTGGTATCAGAGTGACTGGTTGAGACTGTACATAAATATACATAAGTCATCATCTCCATTACATGCTAAGTCTTTATAGAGTTGTCCACATGTGTAGAATTGATTAATATTGAATGAAAGATAGATAAGAAAGTGGTTAGGGACTAAATAACGTAGTTTTAATATGATTAAATTAATTGCAACTTATGGCTTCATGCGGTAGACGTGGTGGTGTACCTACTCGTGATGGCGAGCAGAGGAGAGATGAGCCTAGGACGTGAGGACCAAATGAGCAGCAGCCCCGGCACCTCAGGGTCCTGTACTTCCCCCACCGCCGCCAGTGGATTATGGAGTGTTCATGCAGGGTCTAGTGCAGGCCATGCAGACACAGGCCCACACCCAGGCTACACTCCAGGCTCAGATGGAGGCTCAGGTTGGATAATAAAAATAAAGAGTAGTTTGTTTTATTTAATTGCATGATGTTGTGTTGAATATGCATTGCTTGTTGTCTGTTGTAGCAGGCCCAGGTTCCAGTTCCCCAGGCTCAGGACCATGGTGGACACTCCATCATGGAAAGATTCAAGAGGATGTTGCCACTCTCTTTTAAGGGGGAGAGCGAACCATTACTAGCTGAGAGCTGGATAAGGGAGATCGAGAAAATCTTCCGGGCTGTTAGGTGTGACGAGGACAAGGTCGCTTTAGCCACCTATATGCTACAGGTATGTGTTAGTTTTATATGTTTGCTTACCCTGTTAAACAAGAGCTGTTAGTTGGTGCTTATGAAGGTTGTGTTGCAGGAGAGAGCTGATGTGTGGTGGGCTTCCTTACTGCGTACCCGATTCGAGGACGGTGCTATTGATGTTGCTTCGGACGAGTTCGTGAGGCTCTTTCGGGCCAAGTTCGTCCCCGAGCATATCCAGGACATGATGGAGCAGGAGTTCCTTTCCTTGACTCAGGGCTCAAGACTGTACTGAGTATTATGCCAGGTTTGCTGAGTTATCTAAGTATGCACCTCACATAGTAGCTGATGAACGCAGGAAGGCAAAGAAGTTTGTGATGGGCCTTAAGCCATCACTGAGGACGAGGCTAGTGGCATTCGATCATCGTACCTTGGACGAGACCCTTAGCGCTGCTTGTAGGCAGGAGGGTGAAATGGAGCAATACCTCGAGGAGAAGAAAGCTTTGCAAAAGAGACCTGCGGCCCCTTTCCAGTGGCAGGATAAGAAAAAGGCAGCGTACCACACACCGCAGCGTCCAGTGGCAGTCAACAGTACTCAGGTACCTTCTCAACGTTCCCCTGATGTGAAGAAGGAGTGTCCCCATTGCGGGAAGACACACGGTGGTATGGAGTGTTGGATGGTAGTGGAAAATGCTTAAAGTGCGGGAGCAGTGACCACAAGATCAAGGATTGTCCGAGACTTCAGAAGGGAGTCCAGCGCAGAGCGCCACCCCAGCAGTGGTAGCAGCAGACGCTCCAGCTACAGGAAGACTAGGAAGGCCTCGAGCCCAAGCTCGAGTGTTTGCCCTAGCGCGAGAGGACGCCGAGCAGGCAGAGCATGTCACCAAGGTACGGTTTTACTTCTAGGTGTGCACGCTCAGGTTTTGTTCGATACGGGTGCCACTCACGTTATCTCCAAGCGGTTTGCTAGGCAGTTAGCTATAGAGTCAGGCATAGAGTCTGAGGATTTAGAGTCCCGTTGTCTGTACACAACATGTAGGTACGGTATCGACTGGGAAGTGTATTCCGTCGTTACCTGTGTGCATTGAGGATAGAGTCCTGGAAGGGTGTTTCTTCTTGCTAAGGATGAAGGACTATGATGCTATTCGTGGTCTGGATTGGCTAGAGGAGCACTATGCGTTAGTAGATTATCGTCGGAAGAGGATTGTTTTCTGCATTCCTGGTGAGGACGAGTTCTCCCATCCCTTGCCAAGAAACTTGGCGGGAAAGTTGGTCATCTCTGCCATGAAGGCGATGCGCATGGTAAACAAGGGTTGTGACGCTTTTCTTGCTAGCGTAGTGTTAATACCGAGGCTTGTGAGTCACCTAGTCTTGCAGAGATCGAGGTAGTGCAGGATTTTCCAAAGTCTTTCCCGATGATTTGTCTGGATTGCCACCGGATAGAGAGATAGAGTTCACCATAGAGTTGCTTTGGGCACCTCTCCTATCTCGAAGGCTCCATATCGGATGGCACCTACGGAGTTAGCGAGTTAAGGAAGCAGTTGAAAGAATTGCTAGATAAGGGATTCATTCACCCTAGTGTTTCCCCTTGGGGGCGCACCTGTCTTATTGTAAAGAAGAAGGATGGATCACTTAGGTTATGCATCGATTATAGGAAGCTAAAACAAGTGACAGTGAAGAACAGGTATCCTTACCTCGTATTGATGATTTGTTGACCAGCTGCAAAATGCATCAGTCTTTTCTAAGATCGATTTACGACTGGTTATCATCAACTGAGGATCAGGAGCGAGGATGTGTCCAAGACGGCATTCAGATCTCGTTATGGACATTATGAGTTTTGGTTCTTCCTTTTGGATTGACCAATGCCCCTGCAGCGTTCATGGATCTCATGAACAGGTGTTTAGGCCGTATTTAGATAGCTTTGTTGTGGTGTTTATAGATGATGTGTTGGTCTACTCTCCGGATGAGGCCACACACCATCAGCATTTGAGGGTAGTGTTAGAGGTTCTCCGTGAGCACAAGTGTATGCAAAATTCAGCAAGTGCGATTTTTGGTTGCGTGAGGTTCATTTTCTTGGGCATGTTATCTCTAGTGCTGGTGTAGCAGTTGATCCAGCAAAGGTCCAGGCAGTTATGGATTGGGAGACCCCCAAGACCCCTTCGGAGATTCGTAGTTTTCTGGGTTTGGCTGGTTACTATCGGCGATTCATTGAGGGATTTTCATCCATCGCCGCCCCATTGACTCAACTTACCAGAAAGGGGGTGAAGTTTGTGTGGTCCGAGACATGTGAGAGTAGCTTTCAATTATTGAAGGCTAAACTTACTTCCGCTCCGGTATTGGTATTACCTAGTGGTGCTGAAGGTTTTGCCATTTATACGGATGCATCTCGGATTGGCTTAGGCTGTGTACTAATGCAGCAAGGAAGGGTAGTGGGTATGCTTCTCGCCAATGAAGGAGCATGAGCGTAACTATCCGACTCATGATTTGGAGCTTGCGGCAGTGGTTCATGCACTAAAGATCTGGAGGCACTATCTTTATGGTGTCAATTTGAGGTGTTCACTGACCATAAGAGCTTGAAGTATCTCTTCTCCAGAAAGAACTAAACCTACGGAGGAGATGGATTGAGTTCCTCAAGGACTACGACTTCGATCTTCAATATCATCCAGGAAAGGCGAATGTCGTAGCGGATGCTCTTAGCAGGAGGAGGTCTTCGCTCAAGCAGGATTGGAAGATGTTGGAGGATGCGGCGTGTTCGATGGCTGAGTTAGAGCCCTTATGTCAGGCTTTTGTGGCTCAGTTATCCCTTAGGTCTTCGGTGTTGGATGAGGTGATCGAGCAATAGAAAGCCGACCCTAGACTCCAAGAGTTAGTGGGCAAGGCAGGCATCGCTCGTGATGAGGATGGCGTGATTAGATTCCACCACGAGTGTGTGTCCGTGACATGGTAGATGTCCGTGAGCATGTTTTAGCAGAAGCTCATAGGTCGAGATTCTCTATTCATCCGGGTAACACTAAGATGTACCAGGATTTGAAGAGGTCTTTTTGTGGTCTGGCATGAAGAGAGATGTAGCGGATTATGTATCTAGGTGTCTAGTATGTCAGCAAGTGAAGGCCGAGCGGCAGCGACCATCTGGTCTTATGCAGAAGATGGAATCCCAGTTTGGAAGTGGGAAGCTGTCACTATGGATTTTGTTTCGGGTTTGCCTCGATCAGACGGGGTAATGACTCGATTTGGGTAGTCGTAGATAGATTCTCGAAGACTGTGCATTTCTTGCCTATGAAGAAGAAGCAGTCAGTAGAGAGCTTGGCTAGATTGTATGTCAGTAGCATTATTAGGTTGCATGGTGTGCCGAAGTCGATCATTTCGGATCGAGATCCGAGATTTACTTCGAGGTTATGGAAGGGTCTTCAGGATGCTTTAGGTTCGGAGCTGAAGCTCAGTTCGGCGTTCCATCCCCAGACAGATGGACAGTCCGAGAGGACTATCCAGACGCTCGAGGATATGTTGAGAGCGTGTGTGCTGGATTGGAAGGATGACTGGGAGCGTCATCTACCTCTTGTGGAGTTCACATACAACAACAGTTTTCATGCGAGCATTGGTATGGCTCCATTTGAGGCGTTGTATGGAAGGCCTTGCAGATCTCCTTTATGTTGGGAGGAGACCGGCGATAGGCAGTTGATCGGTCCGGAGTTAGTTCAGGAGACTTCGGATAAGATCCAGCTTATCAGAAGAGGCTTGTTGCGGCACAGGATAGGCAGAAGAGCTATGCCGACAACAGGAGGAAGGATTTGGAGTTCGAGTGGGTGAGCATGTCTTTTTGAAGATTTCACCTACTCGAGGTGTCGTCAGGTTGGCAGGCATAGCAAATTAAGTCCCAGATTCATTGGCCCGTATGAGATTCTCAGGCGTTTAGGTAGCGTGGCTTACGAGCTAGCTTTGCCTCCGGCTTTAGCTAGTGTTCATCCCGTTTTCCACGTATCTATGCTCAGGAAGTATGTTCGAGATCCATCTCATGTTATTAGTCACGAGCCAGTGGAGATCCAGCCAGATCTGTCGTATGTGGAGCAACCAGTAGCTATCTTGACCGGAAGGTTCAGCACCTCCGAAACAAGAGTATTACATCAGTGAAGGTTCTATGGCGGAACTTCTCATGAGAGGAGGCTACTTGGGAGCTTGAGGATGCGATGAGGAAGAAGTATCCTCATTTGTTAAGTAGTGTTGTTTAAACTTCGAGGACGAAGTTTCCTTAAGGGGGAGAGGGTGTAAGGCCCTCGAATTTTGTCCTTTTATTTGATATCATGTATGGATTCGTGCTTTGTGTAAATATCATGTGTGCATATGTAGGTAACTATGAACATATTAGCTAGGTGTACTTACGTGTGCATGTGTAAATTAATTGTAAATAGTGGATGATTGCATGGTGTAGTAGAGTGTATATTATACTATATGTATTGCATGCATAGACATAGTGTACATAGGGTTTTCTACATGGGTGTTAAGCTCTGGCGAAGAGCAAATTGGCGTCAACATGGATGGACGTCCATGATGAGTCAACGTCCATGTCGATGGACGCAAACACTAAAGTAGACGGCCATCTATGTGGATGTCTACTTCTCTGATTTTCTGTGTGCAGTAGACCCCGAAATTCCGGATTAGCTTGCTCACCGATTGGGGAGATGTCCCCAACGGCTCTCACCTCTCCCATCATGCTTGCATGATATCCCAACCCCATTTTATAAACACTACCCCTTGCACCTGTAGGAGCTCTCTTGGCTCTTTGCAAAGAGGGAAACCCTAAGTGTGAGAGAACAGAGAAAACCTGATCTTGGGGCTTTGATCCGGCGATTGGAGGCTTCTTCCAGTGTTCTACCATGACTAGGGGAAATCTGGACATAGAGGAAGGCATCTCCAACGACTGGTTGCAGCTTACATCAACCTAGAACCCGGAGGAAGGGTTTGTGGAGGCTTCGTGGCACTGTCCAAGGAGAGCTTCCTCAACCATTTAGATCCCCTTGGAGATTTTTGCTAAAGCAAGTAACCCTACCCGTTGTCCATGTGTATGTCTAGTAGGTCTTAGGCATTTTCTGAGATTTATTTCGTGTCTTGGAACCCCTACATTCACCCATCTTTGGAGTTCGGTCTGTGTTTCTACACAGACAGAACTTAACAGCATGATCTCTTGTCGTTAAGCTCTTCATTGGTGGCAGACGATGCTGCCGTTAACCTCTGTGAACGGCCAGCCTTTGTCGTTTAGTTCTTCAGGACAGAACAGTGAGTTGTTCTTCCTTCTATATGACTATTTTCTGGATTTCCTTCGCATGAGGATATATTGTAAACATTATATGTTATGTAATATAGATAATGGATGTGTTGTGAGATTTTTATGTATTTCTGCAATTAGTATAAATTATTAGGTTTATGTGAAATGCATGATTAGATGAGACCTTGAATGTGGCAGAGTTCTATTCATATGATCCCTGCGAAATTTCAGTGCCATAAAATGTTGAGTGATGTGCATGTATGTTAGTCCAGGTTTTGAAAATTTTCGAATTTTCCATGACCATGCTATTTGTTATAATTTCTGTATGGAAAAATAGGGAGCATGTGTAGGATGTTTTAAAATTTCAGTAAATTGTATGATGCTTGATAATTCGGGGAAAATTCATGTGTAATATGAATGTTAGATGCAGGTTAGTGAACTGTTAAATCCGACCTTGACACTATGCTTCTATGATAAACTACTTTATGAATGGCATGTGAATGAGTATTTTAATTTTGTAAAATCAATGTAGCTCAAAAAAATATGAAAATGTGCATGTGTGATCTGAAACCTGCCAACAACATGTGGTTAAAATTTCGTGTGATTTGGGCAACAGTAGATGAGTTGTGAAATTTCCATGTGAAATTAGTTTTAAAGTATGCTTATTGTGGTTATGATTGTTAATGAAATTCCCAACATGATTAGTGTAGATTCCTAAGTGTTAAACTCTGTTAACAGTAGCATCATGTTAGGGAAAACTGAATCATGTGCCAAGTGGTGAAATGTAAGTCATGTGTCCAATTGTGTGATAACTATGTATAATAAACGGAAAAATGTGTAAAATGTGTCGTGTGTGACACTGCTTCCATAGAGGGCTGTGGAACTGTACCGTGGAAAAGTCCCCACGGGAAGTTCAATGTGTTTAGAATCATATGGGCATTAGGATGAAATCCTGGAGGTGGACAAGTACCACTGGTTAGGGTGGAGATTACTTCTCCCGGTCTGCGCAGTACTAAGAGCCGTCACTGTGTTGCCTAGGTGGCGTCTATGTGTTATGTGTTATGTGAATGTGTCCTTCTAATGGTGTTTGGACTATGTGTCACAGCATCTAAATGTGTACAATGTGAATGTGTATATGTGGCATTGTGTAGTGTGAACATGTGAATGTGTAATGTGTAAGTGAACATGTGAATGCGTAAATGTTAAACATGTGAAACCAATGTTTAGAATGTGAAATTGTGATTTATGATATGATAATGTTAGATTCATGTCAAAATAGCAACCTTATTGTGTTTGAAATGGTGGTTTACATGTGCAAAAGTAGTAGAATCCATGTTAGGAGTATTTCCTTTTTATTTGTGAAAATCCCATGCTTAATTTGCTATCATATTGTAGCTTAAATGTAATGTAGCTCTCGTGTGATGAAAGTAGAAAGCATGCGGTAGGTATTTTAATTTGGAGTGACATGAACCATGTTTCCTGTGTTATAAAAGTTTGATAGAAGTATCATGGTAGGTTCTTCTTAAGGTTGTTCAAGCATGCTACATGTATTGATTAATGCATTGAATGTAAATTGCCTATGCGACGTATGCATGTGATGTGTATGGAAGTTACTTGCTGAGTCTTTTAGACTCACCCTTGCTTCGGCATATAGGTTTAGCAGCGGATCCTACTTCCTGGAGGAGACCGTTGAGAGCGACTCCGAGCGAGGAGTGTAGTTGTGGTGGATTATCGACTTGTACTTCCTTTTCATAGTATGTAATTGAACTTATGTAAATTGTGGACGAACAATGTAATTGAATTTTTTATTTCATTATGTGGACTTAGTTCCTTAAATTGCTATATGGATCATATATGTTTAATATGGATGATGAAATGAAAAGACAGTATTCTTTTACTTCCGCTACTCTGTATTCATATTTGTGTACATCTCAATCATATGCGTTAGTGCTTGGGTAAATGTCCCATTGTGACGAGACTCACTATACCGACGTGGATTGGTATAATCGTACCGGTATAAGGAGGGTCGTCGCAAATATGAAAATCACAAAAACTTTATTTTAAGTCTTTGAAACATTTTTGAGTTTTTTAAAAACTTTTCTCCTTCAATAAATTGTCTGTTGATATATGCTTGATCATGTTCATACTCTTTCTGTGCAAACTGCTTGGAATGAACATATCTGAATTGCTTAAATGATCATTTCATATCATGCATATCTTATGGGGGAGTAAGTCAAAAGAATCTTTGAGTGAAATGCTGGAGAAATATTCTTTCATATTTGATTTATCAACAACTCCCATTCAGTTTATTGACAAATCTTCTTGCAAATAAATTCCTCACTCTCACATTGCATTGGCATTCTTGGTATATCAAATAGTGATTTGAAGAAAGGCAAGTTAGGCTTGTCTAGACACTTTCACTATGCATGAGTATATGTCTCCACCAAGTATCAAGAGCCTCGTATGCAATTGTTGAGGGGTAGTCCTTGTCTTTCAATAAAACATTCTTGTTCATTCTGCTTTCACTACATTCCTATTTCTCCAATAATCTTCATGTTCACCTTGTGAGGGGAAGATACATCAAAGGGGAATCATTGTCATATTTCTTGAACTTACTTGTCTATTTTGAACCCCAAAGTCATCAGAATTTTTGAGTCCTTGCTATTTTCTTATGAGAGAAATAAAACGTTGTAACTAAACTCATTGTGCATTTAGTTTAATTTTAAAGATTCATTATCATTTCAAGGTTAAGCAATCTTAATACTAAATGTTTTTAAAATGATTTGCAAAACACTATTATAGGCACATGAGTGCTTTAATATTTCACATGTGTATGTTTAAGCTTCATTTTAACCACATATTAAGAATAATTTTTCTAAATTCGTAGTCACGACTTTTCTGGTCAAAGCAAACATATTCCTGCAAAACATCAAAAGAAAATGATCAACAATCTGGAAAGATACAAACAGAGCAATGCATATTCTTGAACCACTGAGTAACCGGGCCATTTCACCTAAAAAAAAGTGATTTGTTTTGTGTCAAAAAGTGGAAATCAAAGTTTTCAACTCTGTATAAGATAATGAAAGTTCAACCACTGAGTAATCAGGAGATCTTACATCTAATCAATGTGATCTCTTGCACTGCAAAGTGAGATTTAACTCATTTATTCTTGTATTCTTTCCCAGTTAAAAATAAAAGAAAATCAAATTGACAGGATGGAAAAGCTTAAAACCTTCATAAAGTTCATGTATACTGAGTTTAGACCTATTATTTTACAGTGTGTTAAACTTAAAGCTCCAACATCCTTGTTAAATATTTCTGCTCATTCATATAGGTCATTTTTCTTCACATTTGCATCATTATTTTAACTACATTCAGATCATTATATTTTGCTATACTTTGTGTTGAGTGTGTCTTTGCGATTAAACTTTCTTGCACAATACAAAGAACACAATAATTTCTCTCATATGTAAATATCACTTTGCCTCATTTATTTTGATCATTTCTAACCATTCATTTCCTACATTTCATTTCTTGATCTATTAAAATATTTATTTCTCTCTCTTATCTATCTTTTTTATGCTGTCAAAAAGGGGGAGAATGTTCCTTAAAGGAGGAGAAAGTAAAAGTTTCTAGAGGGAGAAAGTTCTTTATAGGGAGAAAGTTCAAAGGGTGTATATGGTCAAGGGGAGTTATTGCAGTCAAGGGAGTCAAGCTATTGGGAGATTGTGCATATGTTTTGTCATCATCAAAAGTGGGGAGATTGTTGGGTTGAGTGTGTTTTGGAATTTCCTAAAGTTGTATTTTAATGATGACCAATGAACATCACTCATACTTTGATTTTGATGATGACATATTGTGATTTTGATGATGACATGTTGAACATGTTATACATTTTATACATATCACAATAATGCTTAAACAACATGTTTTTGATGTCTAATATCTCATATGTTAATGATAATATTTTGTGCTAATGGCTTATGTGTTAATTTTCAGGAATATCCATATTTTGTCATGGTAGTGTCGACACACCCATTGATGGTGTCGACACTGGGTCAAAGTTCCTGAAGCTTTTTCATGAAAACATGGTCAAGTGTGTCGACACAGTCCATGATCGTGTCGACACTAGACCCAGTCTCCAGAAGACCCAGTTGCCTGACTGGGACAGTGTGTCGACACAGCCAGTGGCAGTGTCGACACTAGACCCAGCATCGAGAAGACCTGTTTTACGCAAATAGGACAGTGTGTCGACACACTCAGTGGTAGTGTCGACACACTCCAGCTGAAACTCAAAAATGTGAATTTCTCTGGACATGTGGCTGCTTGGGAATTAAGGGATTTGACCTAGGTTTTTGTGCCCACATACCCCAAGGCTCCTTATGAACATATGGGGCTATAAATACCCATGTTTCTTGTACTCCAAGGGCATCCCACGAGAAGAGAAACTAGACATCTCCAGAAAAGAGTGTGGCGGCTGCAGAAAGGGAAAAAGGGAGCAGAGCAGTGCTGTTTGGAAGGAGAACGTAAAGAAGAAGAGAAGAGCAGAGGAGAGAGGATAAAGTATCAGCATCCAGAAAGGGAGCAGAGCAGCGCCATCAGATTGAGGAGCAGAAGAGCAGCAAAGGAAGAAGAAGAACTGGCAATCCGGATGCCACTGAAGCAGAGCATCGTGGATTGAAAACGAATTCCTTCAAGCATCTTCAATCCAAGCTTCTGCAAGTCTTCTTCATCAAGGAACATCCAAGTCACATCTATTTCATTTATTTTCTTGGAGTGTTCATCCAGTTTTTCATTGTGTGATCTGTGCATGTGTTCTACAGAGATCACTTAATTTTGTTTGTTCGATTTTTATCATTGTATTGAGATAGATCGGGCTAGAGGATCTATTCTCTAATTGAGCTTGTTCTAGCAGAACTTGGATCTTTCGTGGTCCAAAGGTTTGGAGTCGTAGTGCTCCAGTTTTGAGCCGTTGTGCTCAAGTGCTTATGAGTCGTCGTACTCATAAGTGGTTTGTGGAGTAGGTCGTCATACCTATCTCCTGGGTTTTCTTTGAGTCATTGTACTCAAAGGGTTAGGAGTCGTCGTGCTCTGGTTGTTTCTTGAGTCGTCGTGCTCAAGGGTGTTTGGAGTTGTCGTGCTCCGGTGTGAGTTGTACTCTTTTGAGTAGTAGAGCCTCACTGTGTGAGGGGTGGACGTAGGAGTCACTGAAGGTGATTTCCGAACCACCTAAAAATCCTCTGTGCAGTGGTTTGAATTGTGGTTTGACTTTGTATTACGCTAGATGCATGCATAGGGATTTCGTTCACACTTCTAATTGATTTGCTCACACACACTAATCACACATATTGCATCTGTTCAGTGGGGTTTCATTTGAATAGATATCTTAATTCGAAGTAATTTTTAAATTGCTTTAGTTTCCTCTGTAAATCTATTCACCCCCCCTTCTAGCTTTGCCATTATCCACTTATCCGATCCTTCAATGGACTTCTCTCCAGTTCTCTTGGACAGCCTATCCCACCTTCTTACTCACTATGTATCTATCCCAAGTCTTCTTGGTCTTCTTCATCAGCTTCTCATTTCTCCCTGAAATGATCATGGTAGTGCAGTGGGATGAAGCTGGGATCCCCCGTGGCATTCCAAGCTGACACTAACACCGGTGTGGCTGGTACACCACCATTTGATCAAGTTCAGTTAGCCACAAATCTCTGTCCTCCCTGGTGCGCACTCTAAACTCAATTGTCCTCATGAACAATGGCCTCACAATGAAGTCCTCCACTGGGAAGTAGCCTAGGTAGTCTCGCCAGGCATCTCTGCTCTTCATGTGTGATGTCACACACTTGATCTCATCATCTGGCTCATACCATGCTCTGCTGCAATGAACTGAACTCTGAAGGAAGATTCTGGAGGGGTTAGGTTGTCTCTCAACAAATTCAAACTTCAAATGAGCTTCCATCGATACCTAAAGCAGGAACAATCTCCCGCACGTGCGTCCGCCTAATGTCATCATTGTGAGGGAGCTGTAAAGGTGTGCCAACACTATAGGGCTAGTGACTGCCCATGCCATAGCAGAGATAGGATCCTCACATGCTCGTACAGGAGGAAGTCTCCACTGATGGGGAACAAGAACACACCAGCCAGGCAGAGTGTCAATCCCCGGGTCGCCCTCTCGCCACCAATCTCCTTCGCATGTTGGATCAACAACAGGCCAACCGATCCAGGAAGTTCCCGTGCTTGTTCGTCATCCTCAGCACCTCCTTTTTGTCCCGTAAGATGTCCGCCAGGATCTCATCCCACGGGAGAAGAGGGGTCGTCACATCATAATCCATGGATCGTCTCCACCCCAAGAATAACTCCACCTCCTCAAGTAGCACGCTCGTTTCAAATCCCTGGAACACGAACGTGTGTGTGTGTGGGTGCCAGCACTCTACAAGCGCTCCCAGGGCATCAAACCCCCACCACATGTCCTTCATGTTCTTAGCCAAGACCACCATAAAGCTCAGATTCCACGCTCCAATGAAGCTCCTCATATCTATCGTTATGGCATTCATCAAGTTGACCAGCCACGATAAGGCTCGTACCTGGCCCTGGCCTGGGAAGGCAGGCACCTCCTACACACCCAGAGAGCACCATGAGAGGGGGTTGGGGGTGTTTTCAGCATAAGTAGAAACACAATTGAGCAGTACTTACCTCCCCATTGGCCAGTCGGGTGCTTAGATGCCCTGGAACATCGCTCAGAATTCCTGGTTCATGCTCGTGGACATTCCGGTCGAAGTGGAGGCCATGGCTGCAGCTGAAATTCATCCTAAAGTCTTCTGGTTCGAAGTTGAAGAAGTAGAGGATGGAGAAAGAAGATAGAAGAGTCCCTATGGCCTTCCAATAGCTATTTTTTCGGTCTAATCCACTGGCATGTTAACGTCCACATCGTTTGACGTCAGTTTACTATTGACGGCAGCATATGTGGACGCTGACTCTGGTACATGGTATGACTTGTTGACATCAACTGTAAGTTGATGGCAATCGGTCTGGACGTTAACCGCCTGGAATTTTCAATGCTTTACTGTTCACATGGCCATCATCTCTCATCTTGTGCTTCAAGTTATTTTTACAGTTATTTAAGCACAAGCGACCCTTCAAATCCGAGAACACTCATGCGACCTTGAGTGTTATACAGGTATGTCTAACATAGGTTTAGTCACCAGAGGCGAATAACTTGGCGACCGTGAACCCAGAGTTCCCCTTTACCAAAAACTATGATGGGTTTGCGATCTCTCAATTATTCGTATGGCCTTAGATTTTTTCCTATAGTTCTAACTTGCATTTTAGATGGGGAACCCACACCAACATGCATTTAGGTCTTCACTGCTAACATTCTCTTACTAACTCAAAAAAAAAATGGAGATTTTCCTCAATCACTGTGTGGCGCATTCTCCAAGCTTAAATGGCCAACCGGGTCAGCACCGCCTTCTTGAATATCCGAGCTGATATCGGGTTTTTGTTGCCCATTCTCCAATAGTCCACCGTGCAAATCACAAGTAATCATTCCAGTCATGTTGAGTTCATGTGAACCTTACACTAGTCATAAGCTTAATTCTGGACATTTGGCTTTCCAAACATTGATTACAGTTAAAATCTTTTGATAATCTTTTCAGAGTACAATCAATATCTTTTGTCTTCATAACCCCCTGATCGCACAAACATCCTGATTACGTCAGTGGGTCCTGACGGACATCGGTTGTGAGATTTCTTTGATTCAACCATCATATTACAACTCCGTTGACTCAGACAACACCAGAAACTAGTCAAAGTCCTACTCGGCAATGCCGGGGACCCTACTGTTGGGTTGCAGTTGTAGTTACACGAGTAGATCATCCTCCCCCTTTTCACACTTGTCCCTCAGATGATTCATCACTTGTTTCTAGCCTAACTCATTCGTATGGCTTGCTAGAATTTCTATCTTCAGAGATGGTCCCTTTCATTAAATCTCTACGTCCTTTGTTTACTGAGACACCAACTTTTCAGTTTGCTCTGCTCCCTTCCAAGATCGGATGTCTTGGAGGGGCATTTGTAGACGTGAGATTTGGCCCATCTCTACATGGTTCATGGCCCAATAAGGCTTGTTTGACCGTTTGTTGACTTGCCTCGGATCCCTTGTAAATGACAACATCGATTGCTGCTAACACCTTGTCAACGGCACACTCCATTGACGTCGACTCTACTTGGCGTCCACCCATGTTCACGTCTGCATGGGGTTGGCGGCAGCATCGTTGGACGTCAACATGGGTTTACTTGGTCTGCGCAACTGCATGAGATTCCAGCCCACTTGCGCCATTCTCTTGCCCTTGCAACGCATGGGGCCGTTCCCAATGGACAAATGGGCCACCTTGGCACCCCCTTGACCCAGTAAAAATCCTACATGGCCCCCTCTCATTCATTGGATCATGCCTTAATACATGGATTGCCACATGTTTAAGTGTGTTTCCTCACACTTGAGCATCCTATGCTCACTAGCTCTACCCCCACTGCCTATATATGGTACTCCTTGGCCTTCTAAGTGAGGGGGGAGGCTGGACGAGCTCTGCTTTGATGCCTTGAAAGAAGAGAGAGAAAATCCAATCTAAGCCATAGAGAGATTCCATCTTTGCTTCTTCTCTTCCTCTCAACCCTTGGAGCATCCAGGAGGCTTCACCACGAGCTGGAGGAGTCCACAAAGGAGTCATCCATGCCACTTGAAGAGGATCATCTCCCTCTTCTCCTTCTCTTTCTCTTTCTCCTCTTTAGCTTTGCATGCTCTTCACCTCACACACACACACCCTAGGCACGTAGTGCACCTCCCTACACACCTAAAAGGGGTTTTCCAAACCAAAAATGGAGGGAAGAAGGGTGGTCATAACATTTGGCCACCCCTCTTCTCAAGCCCGCAACCGGTACGGGGCTCACCTTTTGGGTTACTCTTGATTACTTCTAGACGTTTACCACACTTACTCAAAGTCTAATAGCTCTCTTTTTGTTGCAGGATCACTTGAACGAGACTGTGGAGCTTCTTCTCTTTGGCCAGCCGAAGAGGGAAAGTCGGAGTCCCTCCATCCACCGCTGCGCGAGGCAACATCATCGGCGTGATCATAACACTGCCTTGGGTACAGGTAAGGCCCTGGTGATCACCTCCCATTCATTTTCTTGTTGTTTTCTTTGTTTTCCTCTTGGTCAACCCAGTCAAATGGAAGTCAAAGGAGTTAGCATTGGTCAACCAGCATCCATCCAACACCAACGAGGGAGCATATCAGCGTCCGGGACACTTCTCTGGAGTTTCAACCACTACGGGGGCACGGAACGAGATGTTCACACTCTCCTTCAGCCACAAACGTCTTAGTCCAGACATTTCCTACCAAGGAGAATCCACTCTTCTTCAGATTTCTTATGCGAATAGGCTGACCCATCTTCTCCATCAGTTCTCCTTCCAAATCAATCTCAAAATGTCTGAATATTCTGGTAAGTAGGTGAGCATAAGGAAAGGAAACTACTAACTTTTTTTTCTTATCCCAAATAACCTTTGTAGTAGACTTCATCTTTTCAACATAATCTATGCCATGTTTATATCTTGCTTCCATATAGCCTAGAACATCACATCAACATCTCCTTTCGTGCAGGAAGAGAAAGTAGCACTCCGAGGTACCAAAATTTGACAAACTATGAAGTGCAATATTTTGTTGAATGCATTGAACTGATTTATGTCTATTTTGCCATCCCTTAACTTGTACTTTGTTCCAATGATCCCTAGGCCCTTAGCATGAATATCCACTGAGTTGACTAAACAGTGCCCTACAATGGAAACTCCAAACAGCTTCTCCAACAAGTCATGAGTAATGTGAATGGATTTACCTTTGACAAGAGAGGTAAGAGATCCATCTTCTTCTGATTTCAAGCAAGTATAGAATGCCTTGGCCAGATGAGAGTAACTTGGTTTAGAAACGGTACAAGCCTTTGTCCATTTCAACCTCTGAAGGGCTTCAATCACACTGTGCATTCCGTGCTTCTCCAAATCATCCAAATCAACTGCCTTGTTTCCACACATCTTGATCTTCACAGCCTGATATCTCTCCAGTTCTTCTGCCGTGAGGAAGGCGGCACTGTAACCACCCACAATGCTGGAACTCCCAGAAGCGGCCATGGAAGATTTGAAGAGAGGGTTCTGGAGGATCGTGGGAGGAAGAGAAACAAGACCCCTCAAGAAATTTGAGCGGGAAGAGTCAAATCCTTCAAAAGCAAGAAGTAAGGATGCTGGCGTAGATGAGGGTTTTGTAGACCTTGGAGTCGAAAGGGATGAGAGAGAGAGAGAGAATCAATGAGGGATGAGTTCCCTTCGTAACATAAAGTAACTTTTGAAAAAGGCGGAGCAGTTAATACGGAAAGTGACAAAATAGGTGATGACGATAGCGCAAAGGTAATGGATTTACTTAAATAAAGCAGGGAGAGAATAGTATTATTCTGAAATTAGATTATTTTATTCCAATTATATATAGATAAATCTATTACAAATTGCACATACCTAGTTCCCGTCTAAGAGATGTAAATCTCTCTTCAGGTAAGGTTTTTGTAAAGATATCTGCTAACTGATTTTGAGTATCTACAAATGAAATACTAGCATTACCATTTGCTACATGATCTCTAATAAAATGATATCTGACCTCAATATGTTTCATCCTTGAGTGTTGTACCAGATTTTTTGTGAGATTTATAGCACTTGTGTTGTCACATAATAATGGAATGGTCTTGATATGTAGTCCATAGTCTTCAAGCTATTCTTTGATCCATAGGAGTTGAGTGCAACAGCTCCCAGTGGCTACATATTCAACTTCAACTGTTGATAGAGCTACTGAGTTTTGTTTCTTGGAAGACCAGGAAATCAAGCATCCTGCAAGAAATTGACAACAACCACTGGTACTTTTTTTATCTACTTTGCATCCAGCATAGTCAGCATCTGAATCTAATTAGATTTGTTTCACAGGTTTTAGGATACCACAAACCTAAGTTATAAGTATAAGCTAGATATCTAAAGATCCTTTTTACTGATATTAGATGAGATTCCTTAGGATCAGATTGATATCTTGCACACATGCATACACTGAATAAAATGTCAGGTCTACTTGCGGTTAAATAAAGCAGTGACCCTACCATACCTCTATAGAGTTTCTGATCTACCTTCTTACCTTCTGGATCACTATCCAACCTGATTGATGTGCTTATGGGAGTGGACAGTGGTTTGGCATTCTCAAAACCAAACTTCTTTAGCAGTTCCTTGGTGTATTTTACCTGACTAATATGAGTTCTTTCATTGCTTTGCTTGATTTGTAGTCCAAGGAAGTAGTTAAGTTCTCTCATCATGCTCATTTCAAATTCTCCCTGCATTAGCTTTTCAAAATACTTGCACAAAGATTCATCAATAGATCCGAAGATAATGTCATCAACATAGATTTGTACAATTAATATATTTTTGGCATTCGATTTAATAAAGAGGGTACTCTCTACTTGACCTCTAATAAAACCATAGTCTAATAAAAATGCACTAAGTCTTTCATACCAGGCTCTAGGTGCTTGTTTTAAATTATATAATACTTTATGCAATTTGAAAACATGATTTGGAAAGTCTGAATCATCAAAACCAGGAGGCTGTTCTACATAAACTTCCTCCTTTATAAAACCATTCAAAAAGGCTAATTTCACATACATCTGAAAAAGTTTAAAATCTAGTGCAGATGTATAAGCAAGCAATATTTGAATAGCCTCTAGTCTACCAACTGGTGCATAGGTTTCATCGAAATCTATGCCTTCCTCTTGGGAATAGCCTTGAGCAACTAGTCTAGCGTTATTCTTGTAATAACACCAGCTTCATCTAATTTGTTTCTGAACACCCATTTGGTGTCAATCACAGGATGACCTGATAGTCTCGAACAAGGGACCAGACCAGATTTCTCTTGAACTGATTAAGTTCATCTTGCATGGCTAAAATCCAAGATTCATCAGAAAGTGCTTCATTGATTGTTGGGCTCTATTTGAGAAACAAATGCTAAGTAATCACAAGGAATGTTATTACCTCTTGTTCTTAACCCAACGGATGGATCTTCAATAATGTTATCTTTTGGGTGATCCTTTTTGTATCTCCATTCCTTTGGAAGATCATCATGGATGATATCTTTTTGTTGCAGCTCATATGCCTTGAGCACCCGCTGTCCAGGTACCACTTTGATACTCTATGGCTTCCCTGCAATAAATCAATGAACTTTAGGTACCCAAGTTCTTTGGGTCCTAGTTGGTTAGCTTCTACATAGTTTCTTTTTGGAATCCATTTTAGATGTTTGGTTGTACAGGTAATTTTAGTATGACCTAGTTTGTTACAATGAGTGCAACATAAAGTATTATTTGTTGTTTTATTTGGCTTATTGTTTTATTAGTGTTTGATTTATGATTAGGTTTTTGTTCAGCTACAAATTTTGGCATTGGATATATTTTAGGATGAATAACTACTTCTTCATTATTTGGTGGAGTATACCCGATTCCATACTTTTTCTTTCCTAATCTTATTGCTCCTTTTCGTATTAACAAAGATCTTCCGTTTGTAAATTTTTCAATTGTGGCTGTCAAATATTCATTATCTTTTGTTAGTATATCAATTTCACTTTTAAATTTACTTATGATTTCCTGACTTTCTAGAATTGCTATCTTTTCATTTTTAGTTTTTACATCTTCGCATAGTAGTTCATTTCTCCTTTTTGTTAGGATAGAATAGGTGGATGGATCAGATCTAGAAGGGGGGTTGAATAGATCTAACACCAATAATGCGGAAGCTTAAGCAATTCAAAATTACTTCGAATCAGAGATCAATTCACCCAAACAATTTACTAATCTGATGTGTTATTAGACTGTGTGAGCAAATCAATTAGTAGTGTGAGCGAAATCCCTATGCATGCATCTAGCGCAATACAAAGTCAAACCACAATTCAAACCACTGCACAGAGGATTTTTAGGTGGTTCGAAAATCACCTCCAGTAACTCCTACGTCCATCCCTCACACAGTGAGGCCACACTACTCAAAACTTTGAGTACAACACACTCCGGAGCACGACGACTCCAAACACCCTTTAGCACGACGACTCAAGAAACAACCGAAGCACGACGACTCCAAACCCTTTGAGTACAATGACTGAAAGAAAACCCAGGAGATAGGTATGACGACCTATTCCACAAACCACTTATGAGCACGACGACTCACAAGCACTTGAGCACAACGGCTTAACACCGGAACACTATGGCTCCAAACCTTTGGACCACGAAAGATCCAAGTTATGCTAGAACAAGCTCAGTTAGAGAATAGATCCTCTAGCCCGATCTATCTCAATACAATGATAAAAATAGAACAAACAGAATTAAATGATCTGTGTAGAACACATACACAGATCACACGATGAAAACCTGGATGAACACTATAAGAAAATAAATGAATAGATGTGACTTGGAGTTCCTTGATGAAGAAGACTTGCAGAAGCTTGGATTGAAGATGCTTGAAGGAATTCGTTAGAGATCTTCTTCATCCACGATGCTCTGCTTCACTGGTATCTGATTGCCAGTCTTCTTCTTCCTTTGCTTCTCTTCTGCTCCTCTATCTGATGGCGCTGCTCTGCTCCCTTTCTAGATGTTGATGCTTTATCCTCTCTCCTCTTCTCTTCTCTTCTTCTTCACATTCTCCTTCCAAACATCACTGCTCTGCTCCCTTTCCTCTTTCTGCAGCCGCGACACACCCTTTTCTGGAGAAGTCTGGTCTCTCTCCTTGTGGGGATACTTGGAGTACAGAAAACATGGGTATTTATAGCCCCATATGTCCATAAGAATCCTTGGAGTACGTGGGCACAAACCCTTGGTCAAATCCCCTAATTCCTAAGCAGCCACTTGTCCAGAGAAATTCACGTTTTTTTGAGTTTCAGCCGTAGTGGTTTCGACACCACCAGGGAGTGTGTCAACACACTGTCCCAAACTGGCAGAATCTATTCTCTGGGAAGGGTCACTAGTGTCGACACTACTTCAGGCTGTGTCAACACACTGTCCAGAACTGACAAAACGGTCTTCTGGGAACTGGATCTAGTGTCGACACCACTTGAGGCTATGTCGACACACTTGACCTTTTCTTCATCATTTTGCCTTAGGGTTTGAAACCCTGTGTCGACACCAGTAGGGTGTGTTGACACTACATGACAATTTGTATACACATGCAAATTTAAAACACATAATCATTAGTACAAGATATTATGATTAAGGTATGAGATATTACCATCAAAAGCATGTTGTTAAAGCATTATTGTGATATGTATAAAATGTATAACATGTTCAACATATCATCATCAAA